>RJWT010033630.1:0-13861 GCA_004365215.1 Cuniculus paca
ATTAATGAAATATGGGTAACATACATATCTATCTGCAAAGGCTATAACTTTATTTATTTACTGATCTCTCGCTGAGTGTTGAGATACATAACTCTGCTTGAGACATCAATTAACCTGAAGTCACATTTCCGAAAATTTTTTTTAAAAAATCATTTATTGAAAACAAATTTTGTGCAATCACCTGTTTTTTGGATTAGTTTTTTCATGAAAAATTCATCATGTCTTATAAAACATCAATGAAAATATTACTTGTAAATTTTGAAGACCTATACTGACTGGTCTGAGGAATATAAGAATAACTCATTTTATGATATTTTTTGTTTGAAATTTAGCCAGAAAAACCACAATTAAATCAAAGAGTTTGTTGCCAGGAGTAAATTATAATTCCCATCAGTCCCTTGTGCATATGGATAGCACTGTTTCTTATGATCTCTGTCACAACTGACAATACAGATGGAAAACCTGGGACCTCACCACTTCTTCACTGCTTCCTTCATAGCTAGATATTTGTTTATTTCAGAAATTATACCAAGATATGGCGTCTACAAGGCCTTTTTGCTCAGTTTGCTCTCCAGCTACTTGAAGATATTGGTTGGCTTTGTTTCTAAAGAGTATCATCAATGATCACTTGCTGACTCCTATATGTTAGAGGTAAGATTGAAAACAGAATAAATTCCCTACATATCCAAATTCATTCTGAAAGATGGTGAGCAGCTGCAATATGTACATAATATTAATTATACCATTAAATAAACTTTGATAGTGTGATATTCTAATAGAAGTCCAAGATCCTTTGACATTTCTAGTTTTATTTATTTCACAAATTCTTCTTTCTTATATATGATACTCTTATTACATTTTATACCATTAGTACACTTTTAAACTGTAGGAAAACAAGCAAGCAAGGAGGCAACTCTGATGGCTCATAAGAGACTAGGCAGATGGCATACTGTATTAAAATTGACTATTAAAATACTGATTGCATAGTTAAAGATGCTGTGTAGATAAAAACTGGAGCTATTTAATGTAAAGCTTAGCATGTCCTTAGTAAAAAATACATGAAAGAAAATAAGAAGAGAAAAAACAATTATATAGCACAATTTTCCCAACAATAATTCCTACTTTAACTTGAATATGAATACTCAATTTAAGATCCTTTTCCTAAATAGTGACCACCATAATTACTACTGTTTATTATAGTTCTCATTACCGTATTCTAAATACCTTCAGAGCATGTTCCTATTTTTAAAGGAGATGAAGATTTTTCAGTAGCAAGTCTTCTTGGATAGTACCATACCGTGACTCACGCAGTTGCAGATGTTTTCAGGGGTCAAGGATGGTGAGAGGATGAGAAAAATAAAGAAGAGACAAAGTCTGGGGTCAGGTTGAGATCTTTCTCTCCTGATGGGAGGAAAGGAACTGCTCCCTCATTGTAGGAGCATTTATTTATACATTTAACAATTTAAGGTCATATGGAACCCAATTGCCTAGTAATCTGCATATATGGCAAACTAAGGGCTTGAATTTTGGGGCCCAGAGTCACTAGCTTCAGCAGCTTGCCGGGGCGGTCTTTGTTTTCTGACCCGGTTGGTGGCTCCTGCAGGTGTTGTGAATTTCCAACTGAATGGCTCCCAACAGTACTATACTTTCAAATAGCACAAATAATACAATTTAGAACCATGATTTTTCATTTCCTTTTTAAACTTTAGTCACTGACAGATCTCAAAATACAATTCAGTTTCACATATTATGAAGAAATGTTCTGTCCACTTTTATAGGGAAGAAGTCAAAAATTTTCTTAGTCTATTTTCTATATTACAAATCTAGCACTGGCATGAGCTGCACTTTATTTTAAGATAATATTTGAGGTGACTTGACTTCTGTCATATAGTAATGAAGAAATTATTTAAAAGCACAAAGTATATATTTGCAATTTTAAACATATATTCTGTTCTTTTCTATGGTTAATTTTTATCAAAAATGAAATAACAATAAGCCTATTTTAATTTCTATTATAGTATAGTCAGGACTTAATGTAAACTATATGGAATTATTTTAATATACTATACAAAAATAAAATTGCTAGCTGTTATTCGTATCAGTTGGCACACTTTAAAGAACTGCACTCTTTACTCATTAAAACCTTACTCCAAATACACCTTTTCTCCTTTTTTCTTTTTCTTTTTGGTACTTGATCTAGGTATTATATAAAATTTTATACATTTCAGCATTATTCACAATATCCCATATATGAAGGCAACGTGAATGTCCACAAATGGATGAATGTACAAGGAAAATGTAGCACATACACAATTTAATACCAAACAAGCTAATAAAGAAATCCCATCATTTATGACAATGTCAATGGAACTGAAGGATATTATGTCCTTTCTGAGTGAGCCAGAGCAAGAAAGGTAAATACTGGTTGGTCTTGCTTACACATGTGAAATTTTAAAAAGGAAAAAAATCTACCTCTATATACTCCTTTATTTCTTTTAAAACTCACATGTACTATCATTATTTCCCTTTAAAAAATAAAAGAAACAAAATGCATTCCAGAATAGTTAATTGATCTGCTACAGACCACATACTAAATGGCAAGACTAGGATCCAGAATCAGGCACTATGGTATCAGAGTCAGTATTTCTCTAATGACTTGCACCCAAACTCTACTTGAGATTAAGTATTTGATTTTCCCACTCAGTAGAATGTACTGTTCATAAACTATCTACATTGTCAACAAATGGAAAACTTATTTGAAATCTTGTTCAAAAGAAGACAATTTTTTTTGTGTGTGGAACCAGGGTTCGAACTCATGACCTTGTACTTGCCAGACAGGCACTTAGGCCACTGAGCTAAATCCCTGGCAAAGAAGACAATTTTAAAGAATGCCCTATTTAATTTTTAATTACAGACAAGTGTTTCATACTCTTTTGGCCAAAGGTAAAGACTCTCTCAGATCACCAAAATTGTCTGTGTCAAATGGCGTAAGAAATTTACACTGATGATTCTCCTGTACTTCTCCTTGTGGAACTTACAACAAGCTGAAGTACTACAAAAATAGGTAAATTCAGTGACTGGAATATTCAAAGAGTAACAAGTGCTTCCATTAATGTGTGCTATGAGTTTAAATTAGAGTATTTTTAGGACAAATCATGACCTCTGCCTTCAAGAAAAAAATACACATTTAATTCCACAATTTTAATTTTAATATGTACTGTACACACATATGAATATCTAAGAAGCATAAATGTTAATACTGGGTTATTATACATGAAAATGGTATACTGTAAGCAGCCTAAATGTCAATCATTAAAAGCACTTTAACACAAGGGGTAGTGCAAGGATTGATATACTTCATAGGCATATGATTCTGGCAGTCTCATAGAATTTTTGTCAGAAGATGTAAGAAAGCAACAATATGAAAGGTAGACAGTTGCCAAACAAGGAAAAAATGACAAAATAATGGGGCTTACTCTACAGAGTTGCAGACGCAATGACTATTTCTGAGTCCAAGGTTACATAACTTTGCTGTGCTATCTACCATTCATTTCAATCAAGTACACAGTCTATGTGGTGAACTTTTTAGTGCATAAGCAGGATAGGGAAGTGGAAATGAATGATTAGCTTGAAATGTGAGGAAATCGAATGTGTTTTGTGTGTCTGTGTTTCATTCAGGCCAGGAGAACTCAAACTCACAGTATAGTATTAATAATGTTAATGATAATTTCTTTCATTAGAAGCTTATGTTTTATAATTTTGATAATGGTAGAACTTTAACATTCTACACTCATTTTACAAAATGAGTATGGCTGCAGTGTATGAATATATTATTAAAAATTGCATGTTTTATCTTCCTTTTATTTATTTCTTTAATTTTACAATAGCTCTCTCAGGTAAAATTAACGAAAATCAAGTTAAAATGAATTATAGGTAAAAGTTCATTGGATGCTTGAAATTTCAGCAATGCAATGCAGGTTGAACATATAATTGCATAATAAAGGCAAAAATATGTCATCTATTAACTAAAATAAGTTCTATGTAAGTAAAGTTTCTCTTAAACATACAAGATTTAAACTAGTACAGTTAAAATATAAAGAGTAAATATATATATAGTGTTATATTATATAAATATATGTGACATTGAAAGAAGATAAAGTGATACTTAAAATTATGTTTGTTCTCTAATCTCAGATGGCATCTCCTTACAAGAAAAAGGGAAATAACAAATGAAGCATATCAAAATGAAATTTCTTTCCAATTTTAAGAGAATTTACTGATATTATTATGGTACATTATGCTCCCCAAAACCAAGAAATTATTTGTACACTTTGAGAATTCATATGTTCCAAGAAAAATCAATTTTCACCCATATATAAATGATACTATATGACCTCATAGACAAAATAGTCTCTAAATTAAACCACTGGTGTCATATTTATCCTATCCTTTATTTATCTTATACTGATATACAAAGATTTCATTAGGTATCTATAGGAGTATCACTATTTGCTTAAACCAGTAAATGAGTTGCTAACAGTACCTCCCTCCTGATGAATAGCTGCTATTAATTCAAACTTCTGTGTTTGCCACTGAAAGGCCCTTTTTTTTTCTTTCTTTGTGTTGTCCTATGCAGTCAGTCCAGAAGACGCTGAAAGCTTTAATTCCAGGAAATCAAAGGTCTTGAAGTTGATATATATATTTTATTTCCAGTGAGAGATTCATCTTTTATTTTTGTAAAATTATCTAAGAAGGTCTGCATCCACTTTATTTTTCTTACTTTCACCCTAATATCCCACCTCATGTTTTAAACTTTTTTAAAATTTATGTTTATTAGTACAATTTAGGTGTACATAATGATCATATTCATTATACGGAATTTGTATTTGTACATGATATGTCCTGATTCTATTTTTTTCCCCATTCCCGTTCCCTCCTTTCAAACCCCTTTCTCTTCCCGTTCACAAAGCTCTATGTTCATGTTATCCTTCTTTTCTTATTTTTTTCTTTCCCTTCCCTCCCCTCCCCGCCCCAGTTCCCTTGAGATAAATCAGGAGCACATGGATAAATATCGCATTATCTCTCTTGTGTAAGTAACTGAAATTGTAGACTGTTTTAATCACAAAAAGCAATTTACTTTTCAAAAAGATGTCAATTGTAATGAAAAATTGTCATGTTTCAATTGGAATGTTTAAATGACCAAATAAAATTAATGCAGCAAATTTAAAAAAATTGTTCTACAGATAAGGGAAATTTAAGAATAGTGTGGGAAAAGTTGTGTTTTAACAGAAGAGATGCCATACTCAAATTCACGAGGTTTTGAGTTGTCAACATGGAATAAAATACTTTTTTGTGAGAAAAACAGAAGTATTTGAATGCATAAGCTTTTTTACTAAATATTGCTAGAACCTGAGAGTGATGTATATTTCAGGAGACAAAAGTCCATGGAAACTATAGATATCAGTTTTAGATGTTGGGCTAGACTAATATATGCCACCTCATGCTCATTTTGGATTTATTATCACTCTATTTCATGTTCAGTAGCATTAATGTGTGAATAAAGAAGCTAGAAAATTGCTTGACCCTATTAACTTTTTTTAATTCCTCATATATTTTGTGTGGTTCAACTTATCATATGTAATATGAATCTGAGAAAATGAAGAAATTTTAAGAAATCTTTAATGAAACATTTTTTTAAATTTCACTTTCAAATTTACAAAAAGAATCAGTTTGCAAAATTTTTCCTCTTCTACCTTCTTTGCTTTTTTTGTGTTTCCTTGGATTGTGTAAATTGTGTGTGCACAAATGTATAGGTTGCTTGTGCAATATTTCCAGAAAAGTGAGTTTGGAATTAGGCAGCTAGGGATTTGAATATGGCACTTCCTTTACTAATTATGTTATTGTTAATAAATATTCATTTTGGTAGTGTTTCCTTTTCAATTGTTTTTACAAATAGACCAAAAAATATTTTTTAATAATTTCATTTTAAATAGATACACGATAAATAGTTATGTAGATACATACATACATGAATGCAAAAACAGATAATGTGAGTATAGTATATCATATAATTCTAGTTTCACAAGAGATGCTCAAATAATACCAGTTAATAAGAAGTACACATTTACTTCTCTCCTTTGCAAACTCCAAAATATACTTTCCTGCTTGTTTGTATGTTAACTTCTTCAATAGAACTTCCTTTTGTATTTCATCACTGCACTGCTGGGCTTCTTACTGTATTATGTATGACTATGTACTAGATATTTACATTTGTAGCTTCTATCTTTCTAATCTTTGTCCTTAATGATTGTGGCTATACTGTATTTATTCTTTATTGTAACCTCAGAAATTGACCCATGGTGGTCTCTAAAAATGGTAAACTAGAATGTTATAAAATTAATAAATGGCATATTTAGAAACAGGTTACTGTTTATAATTAAAATACTATTTAAGATAATAAAACAAAACAGGTGTATGGTCAACAGAAGTGGGTCTAAACCTTAAGTTTATAAACAATTTTCTATGTGACCCTGGGGAAATAACTTTCTATTATTCCATAAAAGGGTGATGGATTGATTTATACCTAAATTTATTTCCTATTTTATATTCTATAATCATTTACTGCAAATATGTCGCCAACAACTGACTAATGATTTGCCTACATGAAAAAAAAGAAGTTTGTATTTAAACGAACATGTGTCCACTAATAATAAGCAAAAATGTGGATATTTCTCAGGGTGGAATTTAGACTTTCTTTGAGTATTAGCCTTCTCTGCAAAAGTTCCTCTTTGGCTTATGCAGAGAATTTTTACTTTGGCCTAAGCAATAGGTTTGATTTATTGCATGTGCTAGTTCAAAGTGTTTCACAGATATCCTCTAGTTAATGTTGCTAGTCTACATCCATGGGACTTAGTGACACTGTTATTAATCACCCAGAACAACAGGATACAAAGAAACCAAGAAATAAAACACTTTTCTAAGGGAGCCTTCCTTTCTAAGCCTAGTTATAACAAACATATTAAAACTTGTTGATTCAAGAATGACTTGGCAGATTCATACAACTTATGAATATATACTATGCTTAACAAGCTGGTATTGGAATCTGATAACAGAATATCTTTGTCTGTAACTACAATGCTTGTTCCATTCTTTCATTACGTCTTTGAGTATGGCATTTTTAAGAATCTGTTAAAATTATTGATTTGGCGATTTCTTGTATAGCTCTAAGTTACTAAAACTAATTTTATCTGCCTTAAGCTAGAAAGCAGAACTTGATATGAAAACACATGGTTGGTTCATTAAATGTTACAGCTGAAATCTAATGATGGTTCCTTTGGAAATGGACAGAGACCAGAAATGGCTACACTGTTATAATTAACTCAGATGCTCCTGTTGTTCACTTTCAGCTCAGCACACTTCCATTTTAATTGACAAAATTGCTTCAAATTTATAGAAATTCTGCTACATCTGGTTCTAATGTTTTTTGATCAATTAATGAATAGAATATTACTCATTCATATACTGAATGAAAAACAGTGAGTGATCGATAATAGATTTAGGATTTATTTTAACTGTGATGAAAATGTCCTGTAATTGACTGCAGTTGTGGTTGCACAGCTCTGAATACAGTTAAAAAGCAAGGAACTGTACACTTTAAATGGATGAGTTGTATAATGACTGAATTTTCGCTCAATAAGCTGTTGCTTTGTTTTGCTTTGCTTTGCTTTGTTTTGTTTTGTGTGTAGGAAAGATAAAGGGAATACAAAAAGTCGTATTACTAGTATTTTATGTAAGCCCTTTTCCACATAGTTAATATACCTCGTGTAAGATAAATCCTGGAAAATAAAGTTTAAACTAGTAGGGTAAGGAAGTTAATGGCAGACTTAGAATATAAGTGCAAATAGTTTGAAATAATTGGGCTGATGAAGAAGAGCTATTAAAAGCTTTCACCTGGGAAATAACAAAACCAGAGTAGTATCTCTGGAACACAGTGCATAAATTGTGTATAATGCATTAGGCAGAAGAGATGATTGTGTTCTAGTATCAAATAGATGTGAGAGAAAAGATTAAAAAAATGCTTTTGGACTACTAATTTGACATAAAATATGATCATTTCAATAAAAGAATAAGAGAAGGAAAAACTTGAAATAGGCAATAAGGTAGGCACTTTTGTTGTTGTTGACTTTAGTTTATTTTCATGTGGGACTGAGGATTGAGCCCAGGGACCCTTTATCAATGAGCTACATTCCCAGATTTTTTATTTTGTATTTTGGGACAGGGACTCATTATATTGCTAAAACTGAGCTTCAATTTGCTAGATCCTTCTGCCTCACCCTCTCAAGTAGCTGGAATTATAGGCATTTGCCACCATGTCTGGTTAGTTTGATTTCGATTTTACTTCATTGATGTGTTGACAGAATTCTGATAGTAATCTATTGCAGTATAAAGGGTAGGTGATGAAAAACTGTTATTAAGTATGTTATTTTTAGTATCCTAGTCTTTTCATGGTGTCTCTAGATTATTGACTTTTGATATTGGATTAGCTATTCAAGGAGCCTATGATAACATAACAACAATGGGAAAATCTACACACTCCGATTTAGCTCATGTTATTTTTGTGGAAACATTAAAAAGGCACCCCTTTTTTCACACATGAAATCTCACGTTAAGGTTAAGGCTTGGCAAACAAATTCGGCTAAACTTTAGCACTCACTCCCTTTCTCCCTTGGACAGCCTTGAGTGCCATCTCTGTGACAACACATGGGGTCCTAAAATAATCTCCAACATGATCTTTGCAAGTTATATTTTTAAGAAAAATAAGATTATTTTGTATAGAGAGGATAATATTTCAATTTGACTTATGGAATAACTACTGCTACTATAAATATTGGCAATATTAATAAGATAGTTATATAATTTGCCTGACTACCCAGGATTACTTAATGAAATTTTGCAAATTTTAAATTGCTAGAAGCTCCTTCTGTGAGATCTCAAGTTTCATGAAAGGATTACATTTCATATTACAACTTTGAGTAGTCCAATGCATGTGTCACAAACTCACAGATAATCAGGATTTCCCTTCTGGAGTTCACTGTACTTTGATTATTGAACTTGTTTAGCAGCATATATCTGATGCAAATCACTTTCTCTTCAAAACCTATTTTCATTGCTCTGTTTTCTTGCTTCTAGTTTTAGAGTTTTCAGGCCTGATATCCATCTTGTGAAGATTATATTTGTCATATTAAAGTAAAGAAACAATATAGTAAACTACCTCAGACTATACAAGTTTGAGTCATTTTATGCTATTTATCAAGAAATATATATTGGTTTAGGTTTGTAGTCTTTGGTGTGCATAGTTCCTAAATGTCTCTATGATTTACAGCAATATGAATGATTCTTTCACGTTTTTCCCATTTCACTATTTCAGATATAATTTCTTCTGTAACTATACAAATTGATTCTAAATATGAGTAGGGGAGGACAATAATATAAGATAGCAAGATGAGGTAAATGAATGTACATGACAAATTGCATAACCTGTAGAGAGATTTTGAAAGCACAATAGTTATACAATGCAAACTACATTTCAAAAAATCAACAAAAATGTAGCACAGTGTACAACGAACAGATTAATATTGCAAGTGCACCATTTTTCTATTAAAAAAGCAAATTTCCATTCAAAGTATAACAAATTTTATTTCATCAGTTATAGGCAAATACTCACTGGACCAAGAATATGATGCTTTTCCATGTATTGCACTGAAGATAGTCATAAAGTTTGACAATATCAAGTTTTGTTACAATGTAAATAAGAAAGAAAAAGACTTCAATCCTTCTGTAAAGTTGTTAAAAACTACTTTATAAAACAACCTAAGACCCTCAACTTATGTTTCTAAATATATTGCCTCTTCAGATACATTTCTGCAGATTTATGTCAGAGATGTGTATTATTATGCCTGCATGGATACTGTTCTTATCAAGGGAAATTAGAAGTAATGTCTAATAATAAGGTCTAATAATAGAAAATAAAGATATTCCTTTATAGTCATACAAAATGCAACATGGAAAGTAAAATAAATGAATTTTACTTAAATTCAATAATATGAACATGGATAGTTGCTAAAATGAAGTGTTAAATGAAGACCACAAAAAAAAATCACAAATCGCCTTCAAGATCAAATGGGTGTTAAGACTACTGTCTTTGAGAAAAGAATGAGACAATGTTCAATGTCATCATTTCTATGTTGAAATTTCCCACTACATCTAAGATACTTGTGTACATTTATGACCTATGCTAATTTTGCAGAAAATCAAGTTAACAAGAACCTCTATTCTCCCGAGGAAAAAAAAAATGTTTTGCCAGCTGTACTGAACTCCTAGTTATTTCCTTGAGGACAAAATAATATTTCATCCATAATTAAATGGGTAGATGAAGAGGACTTGGCAAAAGCTTGCACAAAAGTAAATAAACCATAAATGTGACTGTGTTATATGGAATCATAAAATCTTTTAAAATTTTCATATGCTGTGAATCTCTAACAAGGTTTTATTTCTTGTTGGTAATAATACCATGAATAACACACAAAATTATGTTAATCTATTTATACACACCCAATTTTGGTTTTCTCACGAGAGCAACTACTCCCAAGATCCCATAGTTTTAACTGTCATAAGAAATTCAATGCAGCTTTCTGGCTACAAGTATTGTCCATAATATCAAGTATCAAAGTAAAAATTTGTACTCTAATTAAAATAACACAAGATAACTTTGCAGTGTCTAAGAAAACTAGACTCATAGCTATTTCAGACTCATTGGCAGTATGTAGCAACTGTCAACTGGTAAATTGGCTGTGTACCACAACATTTAAAATAGCTTTGTGAGATTTAAGTTCTTTTTTAAAAAAAAACAATTTCCTACCAGAAGACATGATTTGTAGATATTTTCCAAAGAATGATTTAGCCAGTAGAATTCCTGAATTTAAATACTTATTTTTCTTTTTTAAAATGGCTACTTGTCTTTTCTCTAACACCACCCCTCACTGCACTCTTCTATGCAATAATTGAAAAAATAAGTTTCAAATATGTTTGAAGGCACCTAGAAATTTTTCATTGTGGTTTATAGTCAGTACAGTCTTTCAGTCTTTTTTCAGGAACTATGTCTTATGTCTACCAATGATCAGGATAGGTTTTTCCAGGTCCAGTCATAAGTTTGAGCCTAGGTAAGGTGAATGCGACATTGGTCCTTTATCAGTGTCATGGTATATTTGAGGCAACAAACTAGAAGTAAGAAATTCACAACGGTATCATAATTAAGTGTTTTAACTCTTACCAAGTCTGAAAATGTACCCTAATTATTGCATGTTTCATTTTGTCAATTTTTAAAACTGTCATATAAGGGCTAGTAAAAAATATGCCTTTACCTTTTATTCATTGTAGGCTCCAGTCTCCTATAGATTGGAGGAGTATGTACTCAGTTCAATATTTATTCTGAGATCGTTATGTTGGTGCTGTTTTTACTTTTGGTCCACACATATTATATAATGTCTCATTTAATCTTTTAAATAATATAATGGAATGTGTTATATTTAACAGATTTTATATTATACGTTGTAGTTTATAACATATTACATGATAGATTTGTAACAGGGCAGGATATTTGATTTACTCTAGTAGACTCTAGAATCATTTTTGTTAATCACAAGACTATATCATTTTTTATTATTAAATGCTTACTGACAAAATAAATGCAATAAGGGTGAAAAAAAGAACAATTAATCCCCCCTAAAAAGCCCTCGTCCTTTCCAAAATTGACTTTGTTTATATTTTGTTAATACTAAAACTATTAATTAGTTTCAACTGTCCTTTCAAATTCATTGAAGTATTCACTTTTCATAAAGTCTAAATAATTTACAGATTTTTAAATGTATCTGCTTAAAAAAATAAATAAAAATAAAAAGTATCTGTTTAGAAAAACTAAAATAAAATTTTCTCAAATAAGAAAAGTCATAAAATATTCTAATATTTTACCATGCAATTATTTCTGTCTCTTTATTCCAATTCCTCAGACAGTATCTGGCACATAAAAGACACCAATGTATGATGCATGAATGAATAAATAATTTGATTATTCATTGTTAGAAATAAACCTAGCTACTTCTAGTACAATATAATAATAAAAGTTGCCCTCCCAATTCTAAACTCATATCACATTTACCTATCTGATCATATTTTGTATTTTTCTGTATTTTCATTTTTGGGGTAGCAATTTTATTACTTTAATTAAAATAAATATTTCTGCTCTAGAGAATGAAAATTCATCAAATATATATGAGTCCAATTTTTAAAATTTTATCCAAATCAGAGAAATATTGCTGACCAGATTTTCCCTAGTCCTTCTGCTAGACTGAAGGAACTCTTTTAATCAATTGTTCCAGTTTCATTCAAAAAGCTGAGTTTACCTATTTGCACATCAAACTGCACCTTTCAGAACAATGCCATGTAATTCAACTAGAATCAGTGACTGAGGTTTCTTGCTAGTGCAGATATAATGGTAAAAAAGAGTGGTATAGCAATTAGGATAACTGGATTTAAATTACAGATTTGCTGCTTTGTGGATCATTTCATCTATTTGGCCTGTTTCCTACATTTAAAGAGGATTGAAGAGGTTGTGAAGGTTAAGGAGTAAAATGCTTAACCTTAGGGGTTTTCCTAAACTCTGAAATTTTTTAGCAGTGCTGAAAGTGCACTTGCTCATTCAAAGTGACTTGATTTACTCACCCAATGGTATTTAGAAAGCCTGTGGTATTTTGTTGTAAGTAAAAGAAGTAAAAAAAGAAAAAAGTTTATTTTGTATAGAATTGTAAATGGAATGAGATTCTTCAACATTTTAAGGAACTATGATAAATATTATGCACAACTATTAAAACACCATTTTAGGAAAAGTATAAAGAAGTGTTTATCAGGTTGAATCTGTTCTTCAGAAAGTGTGATGTTACTTAAAAGTATTTCCATATGCCGAAGAAAAACATTTCCTTTATCAGGGTGTTATGTATGTTACAATATTCTACTTTATGAGGAAATTAATGCATAAGAGTTTGAAATTTTCATAAATTGACAATTACACTTATTTTTATGTAAGGTCACATTTCACTTATACTGTCTCTGTATCATTTTTCTGACATTATTTATTTGAAATGTACCAGGCACATGTCACTGTGACTAAACAATGATATATAAAATAATCTACCTGCTTAACAATTGAATGATGAATAATGAGAAAAATTGATCTTTCTGGGTCTGACACTGAAGTCTCTAAATTGACAATATATTCACTAACATTAGAATACATAGGTAAGTCCAATTACACTATTATTTCTCATGACAATATATGTATACAGAAAACAAAAAAAGCATCTGAACATAACACAAATTTTAGTCAAAAGAAATAGTGATAAACCTCTAAAATCAGCATAGTTTGTAATATGAAACATATGCACCAATCACACAAACCTTGTTATCATTACATTAGTGTAAAGAAACTTCTGAATATGCACATAAACTGAAAGAAATGATACTTTCTGGGAAAATTTAATGGATCATACAAGACTCAAAGAAAATAGATTGTGGAAATTGCTTGACAATAGCCAGCTCTATTTGAATGGAAAATGAGACCTATTATACATGGAAAAAGTTTTTGTGTAAATCATCAAAAGCATAAAAAAATGGGCAAACAATATTCTATTGACTAGAATGCAAACACAACACAAATTCATTCTCAACTCCACATGGAATTTATAGAAAAGATGACAAGTATTTCTCAGTATAAAATATATACATAGATAATGTGAAATATATTGGAGCT
>RJWT010033631.1:0-13871 GCA_004365215.1 Cuniculus paca
TTTTGGACTTGCTTTTGTGGCAATGCTTTGTATCCTCCTGTTTGTAACTTTTGGAATGAAAATGTTTGTCTCCTGCCCTTGCCTGTTAGAAGTGTTTAACCTTGTTTTCATTTGCACAGGGGCATGCAGCTAAGAGTTTGCCTTACATTTCAGAGACTTAGGACTTGGACTTTTCAGCAATGCTGAAACTGTTTCAATGTTGAAACTGCTAGGACTTTGGAGACTCTTGCAGATGGACTAAATGCCGTTTGCATAGAGGGATATGCATGAGTCTTTGGGTATCCAAGGACAAAATGTTGTGTCTCTAATGTAATGTTGATAGATTTAGTGCTGGTTCTTAAGGGTTGTTAAAGTTGTATTATAATGTTCAAGGTGCAAAATGGTAAGTATTAGCATGTCTTGGTATCTAGAGGCTAATTTAAAGAAATATGTCTGGTTGCCAAGTTGACAAGGGGTGGATGTTATGGTTAATAATTGTGTCAATTTGAGAAGTTCAGAAGTTTAACTGAGAGACTCAGCAGGGAGCCAGGGTTCTTACTTTGTAAATATCCTCATCCTGTGCAAAGGAGGGCAAGGACATTTTGTGTGTTACACCCACCCTGAAGGTGGGGGGGTGCTGGGTACAATTTGGGGGTAGAGAAGAGGCTTGTTTTCTCTTTTATGCTGGCTGCTGCCTTGAAGTGCTGTCCCTGTGCCGTGCCACCCTGCCTTGGACCCAGCTGATTATGGACTGAAATCTCCAGAAACTGTGAGCTAAATAAACCTTTCCTTGCTTCACTTTGGTGTCAGGTGTTTGTCTCAGCAAGGAAGGAAAAGTAACCAATACACCAGCCCACACACTGGAAAGGGCTGGGGGCTGGCTGTTCCCTGGTGGCAGCCTGAGCATGGCACTGGTTCACAGGGAGGGCTTGCTTCTTGGTGAATTCTCTCGTGATGGTAACATTATAACAGAGGGGACTTTTGAAGGTAGAGTTCAGTTCCATTGTCTACCAGGAAAGTCATAGGTTGGTCCCAGATATGGACGTGGAGTGTCTATAGGCCTTACAATGCCCATATTGGTAAGGGCTTTTTGTACCCCGGTTTGATGTCTTTGAGAAGTGCTTGACTGATTTTGTGCTTCTAAGCAGGTTGACCCTTGGGAAAGGCCATGATAATTCATTCATCAGGGATGACAGTCCAATTTTCCCTCAGTCAAAATATGGAACTCAGAAGGAATTGCTGACAGTCATTTTGGGTGCACATTAGATTATGCCATCTGACTGGGATAGGTGACTCTCAGTGTGTGGGGCTGGGGGTGGGGTTCTGTGCTGAATGCAGGCACTGACTGAACTAGAACCAGTTCACTTGGATAGAAGTAGATGAGTCAGGAGCAGGGGGTGAAACTATTGGCAGCAACTGCAGTGGCCAATGAGGGTGCAAGGCAGAATTTTCAGGAGTGGGCCTTTTACCCCCCTTTTTTGGTGTAGTTTGGTCTCATTTTTAACTCCATAATCTCAGAAAAGCCCTTTTTTCAGCAGTCAGGGACTGCAGGTTTTGACTAATTAGTTCTCATCTGACTTCCTACATGTGTATTGTGTACCCTTGAATGATGGCACAACAGGGAAAGAGTGGGTACCCCTCAGAGAAAGACCATTCAGATGCCTGCCTGACCACACCCTTCAGTGGGACTTAGATGCAATTTAGCTAAGGAGGGTGTGAGGCCTCCATTATCCCATATGTCAGTGCTACAATACCACAGGTGAGGGCCCAATCAGCCACTGCAACCAGTGATTTCAAGTCTTGGTGCACAGATGGAGCAACCTATTGCTTATACTGTCCATTCCACTCACTCACACATCCCTTCAACAGGCACTGAGAGGTTAAATTTTCCAACCCCCTTCCCTTGAGGGTGATCCTAACAAAAGGTGATCAATCTCTCTTGCTCAACCTGAGCAAAACTGACAGACTAATTGGAGTGCCCCCAGAGGTCTTACCAGAATCAGGCAGGCAGGCAGGCTGGCAGACACACAGACAGAGTGCATCCTCCTCTCTTTGGGGTCCAATGTGAGCCACTTAAGTACAGAGCTTGGAATCCTGCTTAGACCTCCAAGGGGACTCAAGAAATCTCAAGGGTGCACCTTCCTGTTGGGACCTAGAAAGATCCTTGCTCCATCTGAAAGAGCTATGACTGGTGACCAAAGAAGTCTGCATGATTGATCTTCCCGGTTGACACAACAGAAGCAGCAGCAAGCAGAAATGCTGAAATGTCACCCAGGATTTGGAGAACAGATTTATTTAATGTCAGATGGACACTGACAATGAATCAATTATTCTTCAAAATGTCAGGCCTGGAATGATCAGGGAGGGAGATTTTTATGGGGTTTGCAAGCAAGAGGCACAGTACTGGGCTGTCTTTGATTGGTTCTTATAATATGCATCATAATGAACAGCTGTGCATCAGAGTGACCACTTGTTTCTAGGAGATATTAGTAACAGGAGCTGCAACAGAAACTGTGAAATAGTAGGAAAATGTTCAAATGGGGAGGGGAACAAAAAAGAGGGGAGGGGAAATGAAAGAAAGGAAAAATTTTAAAAAATGAGAAAAGAAGGAAAACATGGAAATAAAGATTTGTAAATGAGGAGTGGAAGAGGGGTTGAAGGGAGGGTAAGGTAATGAGGAAACAAAACAAGTTATATCATGTACAGGTGCAAATTCTCTATGATGAATGTGATCATTGTGTATACCTAAAATGTACCAATAAAATCTAATGTAGAAAAAGAAAAAGAAGAATTCATTCTTTGATTTTAGGGAACATAAACTCAGCATATCTGATATTTAGCAGGTTAAGAGTTACAATATTTCCCCCATATTATTTGGAAGTCCTATATCATTTGGAGGCACCAGTGAGTTAATTGGAAGGAGATAACTGTTTTTGTTTCATGGATTGTGGATTATGACTCATTTAGATAATCAAAAATTGTCATCCTTGTCTATCAGTTGTTTAAGACAAGGCATAACATTTTCTTTTTATGCATTTTTTTGTTAAAATGATGATAAATTGGAGAACATGGGAAGACTATTATGTTTTGTTGATGGGTCATTTTACTTTTTCAGAGAAGATATTCTAGTCCTGTTTTGTATCTGCTGCATTTGCACTATTTGCTGAATTTATTGGTGCTCCTTGCTTAACCTGTTTAACTTGTTTGACTATTGTGATTTGTTATCTTACTTTGGACAACAGTGCTAAAGTAAAATTAATGTCAGAGCAACCCCTAGTGGACTTGGATATGAAATGCTGTAATTTTTTAATGAAATCTAGTTTATATTTAGGAAATATACCTTATTGTATTCATTAATTGGGAAACTCCACCTGCTGTAATAGACAATATGTTGGCACCCATTCTCAAGAAATGGAGAACAGGTTTCACTGGGACAGTATGGCCTGATCTGCCTCCACACTCTAGAGAGAATGTCAAGCCTGTTCAGTTTCAGTTTCCTTTCTGGTCTACTCTTTCACTGGTGAGGAGGCAGCCTTAGTTCTTGAGATCCCCACTCTCACGTTTCCAGCTGAGTGTGATGACTCATTCGCAAATTTTCTCAATAACTCACTGTGATTATGAGAAGGCAAAACTTATTTTCTGATCTTATTTCTGAACTTTTCCTGTCACTTCATACTTTCTTTGTTTGGAAGTATGATTTTTGCTAAAAATTAGAGGAGGAACCCTGAACTGTCTCAACTTTTTCCTGCTACCCAACAACTAAGAATCTTTAAATTGAGCCTACAGAAAATGAATGTTTACTAAGGCCAAAGACAAAGGAAGTCATTTTAGATGAAGAACACATACTGCATCTCTAGATCAGGTGACACATCAGAGTTTGGTTCATCTAGGAGAGCATACATGAAAGTTATGTCCCCGCATAAGTGTTCTGGGCAACGGTCTCCCTGGAGAGACTGAACCTGAGACTTCTGTGGAAAGAACTGACTTCTGGGTGACACCAGAAGGGGCTATTTCCTCAGGCACAATATGTAAGGAACTAAAATACATTTAGTTTAAGGAAGAATTTCCAACCTCCTGTCTATCTGTCTTCCATCCTAGCCCTGGTTCTTATCATTTATGTGTGCTGGGGAGGGAAGTACTTTCACTAATATATAAATTATGGTTGTTGAACAATGAGTACAGGATTTAATCTGTGAATTTCATAACTATATTGCAGATATAGAAACAGAAATTTTAGAGGGATTTTGAGTAAAACTTAGCCTTGTCTTTCTGTTAAGGAGGATTGCCTACATAATTAGGTAGACAACACAAATGTCTTACAGTCTTCTACCTAGAGCCTAGGGCAGGATTTTTCCAAGTCTTTACTTGACTCTAACTATGTCTAGAAATGGTCTCTTTTTCAGGAGGAGAGGTGCTCCAATTCCAATTTTCCCTTTGATTTTTTTTTCCTCGCTCGAAGAATTAGAAAGCAGTGGTTCATGTTTCTTTATTATTGGTTTAACTTTGCTAGCAGTGCTTCCTTCCTTAAACATGACTGTTATAGCTGTAATCAATTGTAGCTCATGCTTTTGGAAACACATGCTGGATTTGGGAGTATGAGCTTCCAGGGAAACTTTCCAAATAGCAGCCAGTTACTCTGGAGCAGGGCACTTGGCAGACACCTTGAGAGAATATAAAAACCAAGTAGAAATTAAAAGGGATACCTATTTCTCTTCTCACATTGCAGATGCAGAGCTTAATGTTATTTTCTCTTACTCTTTTTTTAAAATAAAATTTATTTATTTATTTTTAAATACAAAATGGCTAACATATATATCTTACGACCATTGAAATCGGGGAAGAGGCCTGGCTCTGGATGTCCCGGTCCCATGGTGGCCCCAGCATGGTGCTGTTTGTGTTGGGGTGGGGTTAGTTCTTCCTCCCCAGAGTCTCTTACTCCTTTATAATGTATTCTTAAACACTGCAAATTGTTTGACCCTCACATATTGAGAAAGAGCTGTTTAATATTTTTCTGCACTCACGCATGGCCTTCCTAATTCCATAGAGGCAAAATGGAATGCATAGGGGAATATTGATTATGATGCTATTTCACAATTAGAATTGTACTGTAAAAGAGAGGAAAAATGGTCAGAATTACCTTATGTTCAGATTTTCTTTACATTAAGTGGCAATCCTTATGTGGTAAATGTAAGCCACAGGAAAAGCACCTCTGTCCCTTAAAGCACCATTGGATACATCCACTATCAGTGAGCCTGAGACTTCCCTCTCTTGCCCTTGGGAACCTGAGGATGAAGTTTCCAAGGTAACCTTAATCAAAGCCTCATCCACTATTACTGAGTCTGAGGTTCCCCCAATATCCCTTCAGGGCCTGAGGTTACCCTCAGTTTTCCTTGGTATCCTAAGGGTGAGGCTTCTAAGCCAGCAGCAATTGAACCTTCTACTAAGCTACATCCATCTCTAGCTGGTTCTGTTCAAAGACACGCTATCTTATACAGGAAGTAAATTGAGATTTTGGCACTACCTGTGTCTATGTGTCCTTTTCTCTCAGTGACCGCCAACAGACCAAACAAGATCTGGAAAAGTTTTCAGATGACCCTAATAAGTACATTGAGGTTTTTATGGGAGTTACTCAGACCCATAAATTAGATTGGGAAGATGTAATGTTATTCTTAAATCAAATATGGACTTCTAATGACAGACAAACAGCATGAAAATCTGCTATTATATTTGGAGATGAATATCATATTACTAATTTTAGAAGACCAGAAGACTGGCAGCCAGGGAAACAGCTGGTTCCTACTGAAACCCAAGCAGTCCCTACTTAAGATCCCTAATGGCCTATCAGCCAGACAGAAGACTGGAATAAGAGACACCTTCAGACATGTATTCTTGAAGGTCTAAGGAGACTGAGAACTAAGGCCTTCAATTATTTTAAATTGTCAACTTTTCCTCAGAAAAAGATGAGAACCCTTCTGCCTTCTTAAATAATTTATAAAAGACACTGCTAAAACATACATTCCTGGTTCCTAATTTGATAGGACAGATGTCTTTTTTGTCTGTTTTGAGGCAGGGTTTCACTATATGGTTCAGGCTGGCCTTGAACTCACTTTGTAGCCCAGGCTGGTCTCAAACTCACAGCAATCCTTCTGCTTCAGCCTCCTGAGTGCTAGGATTTCAGGCGTGTGTCAGCACACTTGGCTGGACAAATGATTCTTAAATACAAGTGTATTACCCCATTGCCTCAGACACTCAGAAAGTACCACAAAAGAAGGTTTTTGCTCCAGATAGTTCACTTAGTGAGAATTGCCTTTTCAGTGTTTTATAATAGGGACTAGGAGGAGGCCAAGAGGAGGAAACAAAGAGACCAAGAGTAAGTGGCTTCCTTGGTTGCAGCCTTAAAACGAATAGACTCTAAATCTGATTCCTAGAGCTCCAAGAAGAGCTCAGCAACTAAACTCACCTGCTCTTGCTGTGGAAAGCCAGGCCACCCTAGGAGAGACTGTGATAAGAAACATCATGACAGAGGCCCCCTGAGCCATGCCCTGATTGAAAAGATGACCACTGAAAGTTGTACTATCCCCTGAAGTGGAGGCCCCAAGGATAAAACCCATGTTACCAGTTGACCCAGCAAGACTGAAGGGCCTAGGGCACTCTGCCTTCTCCTGACCAGACTGCCATCTCCAAGGAGTAGCCCAGGTAATCATGACTATGGAAAAGGAGGAAGCCAGCTTATTGCTGGACACTGGTGCATGCCTCTTGGTCTTTCTTTCCAACCCTGGCCTTCCTTGCAGCTATCACACTTCAGTTAAAGGAGTCACTGGAGAGGAAGTAACTATTTCTCACAACCCTTAGGCTATAAACAGGATGATGTTGTCTTCTCTCATTCCTTTTAAATTTATGCCTGAAGTTCAGTTCTCTTCCTAAGAAGAGATATCTTATCTTGCTTGAATACTATAATACACATGCACCTAGGTCAGCTACATTGCTTCCCCCTCATGGAAACAGACAAATCTTGAAGTGTGGGCAACGAAAGGTAGAATAGGTAGAGCAAGAAGAGCTACCCCTTTGCAAATACATCTCAAGGTCCTAGTATTTTTCTTCACCAGAGATAATGCCATCTAAAGCCTGAAGTTAAATACTTGAGCTTTATCATATCTAAGGGAACTGGAATGCTGGGGGAAGAGAGAATTAAACCAATTCTTTCCTTCCTATAGCCCAAGACCATAAAACAGTGAAGGAGATTCCAAGGAATTGCAGGCTTCTTTTTTTTCTCCTTTCAATATCAGGGTATGGTGAGACTACATGACCAATTGATCAGCTTAGAAAGGAAACCCAAAAGGCAAATAACCATATTTTAGCATGAGAACCTAATCCCCAAACTGCATTGCAGAAGCTTAAACAATGATTCTGAGTACCCCAGAACCGAGCCTACTGACAGGACAGTTTCAATCTGTATACTATGAAAGGTGGAGTATGATTTCAGGAGTGCTTATGCAGGATTAGGACCTGCTCAACAACCCGTAGGGTATTTGAGTCATAAGTTAGACATCACAGCAAAGGGATGGCCTGCAGGTCTTAAAGCTGTGGCTGCTGTACCTCTCTTGGTACTGGAGGCATCCAAACTGACTTTGGGCAAAGATCTCACTGTATATACACATCACAAAGTGGCAGGACTTCTTTCTTTGAAAGGGAGCCTATGGCTATCAGACAACCAACTTTTTAAATACCAGGCTCTACTTCTAGACAGACCAGCCATTCAAATAAAGACATATTCCTCCTTAAGCCTTGCCACCTTTCTACCAGAAAAAGAAGAAATTGAGGCTGAAAGACATAATCGTGAATAGGTAATTCTTCATATGTAGACAGCCAGAGAAGATTTGTTAGACACACCCATTTTTGACATTGATTCGATGGTCTTGTGAAGACAGTTCCTTCATGGGAAATGGGACAAGAAAGGGTGGGTACACAGTAGTTGCTCTACTAAATACTTGGGATGGACACCACTCCCCCAAGCCCTGTATTCACACCATAAGTTTATAGGTTGAAGACTGGTTTGCAGCAGACTGGCTTAATCACTCTGAAATTAGATGGGAAGCCCCCAGTAACACTCATTGGTCCTATGGAACCAGTTTGTGACCACAGATACCCCTTGGATATACAGAGGAATGCACACTGGGACTTCTGTTGGTTACGAGGCAGGGGTGTCAAAAATATCAACCAACCTGCAAACTTACCCCATCTACACCATTGATGGTCTAGAAATGTGTTTCACTGATATGATCATTTGGCTTCTATCTTCATCCCCTCCTTAGTATTAGAGGATGTCATGCAACACATTGAGGCCTTGACTAACTCTACTTAGTGGGCCTTAAATGACACCTTGACTAGTCTCCCCCTAAATGAAGAAGTAAAATTAATGAGGCAATCCATCCTCCAAAATCGGGTGCCATTAGACATTCTAAAGCAGCACAAGGGGGTACTTGTGCAATTGTAAAAGCTGAATGCTGTGTGTACATCCCTGATCATTCTGCTAATATCTCAATGACAGTTTAAAATACTAAATGACAGATTAATACCATGTAGGATTCTAAAATTCACTGGATCTTTTCCTTACTTTCTTTGTAGGAGGCTATTACTGGCACTTCCTAGTGGAAACATTTATTGATTCTATTCATCATAGTCTTCTTGCCCTTATTATTTAGTCCATGCATACTTAACTGTTTCTTTAGTCTTGTCTTCTCCAGACCTAAAGCTATATGCCAACCTGAGATGAGAACACCTGGAACCTACTGAGGGCATTTAGATAGAGCCTCTGTGGAGCACCTCTGACTGCCAATCACAACCAGGACAACCTTCAAACAGAAGTAGCCAGAACAAACATCATCCCTTGCCCTCTTACAGCAGTTAGGGTTACATCTTCAGAGGAGGAACTAATATACAACAGCTAAATTAGGTAGAAATAGTACAGGCAGTCAGACAGGGTTAGGCCTGTGAGGGAGTCAGAGTGGAAGGTGAGAATACATTGTAACTGTGACTAGAGCCACAGCTGTTAAAGGCTAGGTCTCACAATAAAGATGGAATGAACAGGCTTACATGTCTCCCCAAGGGACAAGTGATATACTATAATTGGTATCACCTGGTCCAATAAAGTCTACGTAGATATCAATCACCCAAGTGGGTGACCAGGACCTCCTAATTCATGTCTTCCAAAAAGGCCCTGTTTTCTCCACATACACTTGCTACATGACTTACTTCCCCATTGGATTAGTATTTCTAAGTAGCTATACTTGTAATCTTATTGGCTGATGGCAGTTTTGCTCCACATTGCACATACCTCATGACTTTGCACACATCATGATCTTGCTCAATAAAACTTACTTTGATAAGTGGGTTCATTGGCTACTGATTCAGGTCCCTTCTTGCCTGTAAGGAGTAGTCGCTGTCAATAAAAATGTCCTGCTCTCAACCTCTGTTGTTCCTTAGCATTGATTATTCAATTTTGGGAAACATGAACTCAGAATATCTGATATCTAGCAGGTTGGGAGTTATATTTCCTCTATATAATTTGGAGGTCCTATAAGAATAAGGACTTTAGTTTGAAAAGCCATCAAACCACAATCTATGACATGAGTTCAACCTTAAATAATCTTATCCAAAAGAATTCTCTTGAATCTTCATGTCCAGAGATTCCCCATCAAAAGGAATACGCAAACAAAAAGAGGTCACACCCATCTTTCCACCTGAGGGTCTCCCCTAAGCAATATGCATTTACCAAAATTTAAATGGCCTTTTTGAAATTCTTTTGAACTCAGACACTGGAAAGACAGGAAGCCTAATCTTTCTGTTTTTAGTGGGGGAGGGGAGGTTGAAGGATCTCTTGTAGAAATGAAAAAAGCAAACTGAAAATATTATGATACTAAGACCCCCAGAAGAAAATATTTCATCTCTGTGTTATCCTTATCAACTTACTTCCCTACTTTTCTCCTGTTTCTCCAATGTTAGAATGAGATAACATGAAGGAGGCTTTGGTGATTGACTACTGTTATGGTTTGTATCTGGATGTCTTGCAAAAGCCTCATGCAATCACAGGGTAAGGCTTTTAGGAGGCAACTGAATCTAAAGTTTGTCACTGATTCATGATCCAATGCTTGAATCATGGCTGAAATCCTAGGGCAGGTAGCCTGCATACAATATAAGGGACAAAAAGAGCTCTCTCTCTCTCTCTCTTTCTCCCTCTCTCCCTTGCTCTCTCATTGTATTTGCAACCTTTTGCTGTCATGAACTGTTACCCCTCTGCCATGTTCCACTCTGACTTGGAGCCAGCTGATTGTGGACTGAAACCTTGAAAAACTGTAAGATAAATAAACCTTTCCTTCTTTAATTTTGGGTGTCAGGTATTTTGTCCCAGCAATGAAAGAAAAGTAACTAAGATGTAACTTGGTACCAGACAACTAGGGTCATTTCTGTGACTATACCTGACCACGTGCTTCAGAAGCCTTTAGGAATGGCTTGAGGGAAGAACTTGGAAAGAATTAGAGATGCTGACTAAAAATGTAGACTTGGAACACCTTAGGCTATACTGCATGGGACATTCCGGTAAGAACTCAGATCATCAGAAGGCTGATAAAAATCCTGCCAGTAAAGACCAGTCTCCAGAGGTTTCTGCTGGGAAGTAGGACTGCATTGGCTGTTAGACTCTAGGCAATATGTATGATGACTTGGCATAAGTTTGTCTGCACTTTGCTCATGTCCAGAGACTTTTTCTGAGACTGAAACTAAGGGTGGCAGACTAATTAATCTGGCAGAAGAAATTTCAAGGCAGTCAAAAGTTGAGGTAGTGGCATGGCTACTGTTTGGGAATTTCAGTCAGATTTGTGTTGAGAATCAAGAGCAAAGTCCAGCAGAATGACTTAAAACATTATGAGTTTGGCTGGAAAGGAAGCTCCAGTAAAAGTTGTGCACTGCAAAAATATAGCAGAGATCTTGATTGCTGAGAAGGATCAGGAGAATAGAAAAGATGGCCTAAGGGTATCACAAGAAGCAGCAGGACTCTACCCTTTGCAGCCTCAAAATTGCAAAAGTGAAAGAATTTGCTTTGAGAAGGTCACAGAGAACCATGTTCTAGCACGAGAGCACCACAGAGAAACTGAGCCTCAGAATTGGACTCAGAGGGCTCAGTGATCAAGGCACTAAACCATGACAGCCAAAAGTGATGGAAGCCTAGCTATGGCTTCAGTTGGCTGCAGACTTTAGCATCATGAATGTGGCACTGGTTTTGGGCACATGCAGAATGGAAGAGTTGTGGGTTCAGGAAGGCTCCCACCTAGATTTCAGAAGGCCCCAGGGGCCAGGCATTGTGTTACTGAGAGGGCAGTGAGATAAGTTATAAGTATGAAACCAAAGGTGTAATGGAGATCCCAAAAGTTTGGAGAAGACAGAAATGTGGATCTTCTGAGGAAAACTGTAAGGAGTGAGCAGAGCAGGCCCAAGAGAGAAGCCATGGGAGCTAAAACCACCAGCAGTACCATAGTGCCAGAGGCACCCAAGCCCTTTGGAGTTCACATCTTGGCACAGATAGCCTTGAATGCTGCACATTGAACTACAAGACTTAATGTTTGCCTGCTGGATTTTGGATTTGCTTTGGTTCCACTCTTTGTATCCCCATTTGTAACTTTTGAAATGGAAATGGCTATCTTGTGCCACTGAATGTTGAAAGTGTTTAAGTTTCTTCTCACTTATACATGGACTCACACTAACAGTTTTCCTTAAACATCAGAGGAGACTTGGGACTTGGATTTTTCAGCAATGCTGAAACTGCTAGAATTTTGGCAATTCTTAGAGATGGAACAAATGCCTTTTGTATGAAGGTATATACATGATATATCGCAGGCCAGGGTCCAAATGTTATGGTTTGTGTCTGGATGTCTCCTGAAAGCTTCACACAGTTATGTAGGGCAGACATTTCCATGGAGGTTGAATCTACAGAATGTGACTGATTCATAGTCCAATGCTGAGATTGTGGGTGTGCGTGCTACACCAATCCTAAGGTGGATAGCCTGCATACAACATAAGGGACAGGAATAGGACTCTCTCTCTCTCTCTCTCTCTCTCTCTCTCTCTCTCTCTCTCTCTCCCTCCCTCCCTCCACTGTCTCATTGCTTTTGATGTTTTTGTACTACTCTGAAATGTTCCCCTTCTGCCTTGCAGATGACCAGTCAAGCAATGAAACCTCTGCAAACTATGAGATAAATAAACCTTTCCCTCTTTAATTTTGTGTATTTAGTATTTTGTCCTAGCAACAAGGGAAAGTAAGAAAACTACCATTTTATTCTGACTCAGTTTAATTTGGAGAAGTAAGACATATAAAATGAAATACTTTAAGTGAGTAAACAAGTATGCCCTACATATATGCTGACATGAGAAAATGATATTATCAGTATATCCCCAGATATAAGCCCATAACTCTCATGAAAATCACCAGAAAACAAAAATCTCCAATCTTCACATTGACATATACCAGAAAAATATACATTAAAGAGAAGAGGAATGAATTGAGCAATCAAAACCAGGGTGGTCCCCACCTGCAGAATGCATGTTATTCACACACACACACACACACACACACACACACACACACCCAATGCACTTCAAGTGAAGACCACAGAGTCAAAACAAAACAAAACAAAAAACCAGGGATCGAGCTCCACCTCTGTGGCTATACAGCAGGAAATTTTGATGCAAAGACCCTCAGCTTCCCACTCCAACCATTGCAGTGCCCTGTGTAAAATCTGGTCAGTTCCAGACAGGGAAGCAGTGTAAATCAACAGACAATATGGCAATTAGCTGTGGTGTCAAACTGAATGAGACACGCCTGGATGATTGATTGGCTTAGCATAGTTGCCTGGATCTAGAGCATGTGATACTGGCATTCAGGGCATGTGGTACTAAGCCAGTCCACTGATGGGTCTGAGTTGCACCTCCTAGGTCTGAGTTGCATCACCCAAAAGGCAGGTGGCCTGGATGGACCATTAAGCTACAGACTTCCTGCTGCTGTTTCTCCTTCCATGGTGCTGATGCTTCCACCATACTGTCACTACAGCTGTTGTTGCTTGGCTGGTGCTGCTTGCTGCCTTCTCCTTGTGAGGCCCTGTATTCTCTCTCTTCTGCCAAGTCACCCTAGTTTGGAGCCAGCTCATTATGAACTGAGACCACTCCAAACTGTGAGTGACAGCCAACCTTTTCTCCTTTTGCTTTGGGGGTCTGGTATTTTCTTTCAGCCATGAGAAATGGAACTGAGACATTTGCCCTAGTTTCTTTATCCTTTTTTTCATTCCTTTTGCTACTTGTCTTTTTCTTCCTCCCTTTTTCCCTTCCTCCTTCCCAGCCTGCCTTCCTTACTTCCTGCTTTCCTGTATTCGTTCCGATCTCCTTGCTCATCTTTCTTACTTTTCCATGCTAGGATTTTACTTTTTTAAAAAAACTTCGGCCTCCAAAATAAGGAATCAGTACAGCCTTGACTAATCTCAAACGAAACGATTGTCTTGGTTCTTCACGTCCAGGGATTCCCATTGAAAAGGAACCCACAAAGGAAGAGATCACACCTACCACTGCACCAGACAGTCTCCCTGCTCGCAAATCACCGTGAAGAAAGCCAAGCCGAAGTCCTTGTGGTCCTCCCTGTCCAGTCCAGGCCTGAAGTATGCAGAAGCCTTTCCCCATGTGTGTGAGAGCCGCCTGGGATTCCGCAACAGAGGCTCAACAGCCCAGGACGCCACCAAATGTGAGTCAAGAGGATTCCCAGCCCTGGTCGCTTCCTCTCTTCCCCAAACTAGGTGAAATTTCATGTAACAGTAAGACCTGGGACCAGGAGCTGTCTTCGGTCCCCTGTGGGT
>RJWT010033632.1:0-13841 GCA_004365215.1 Cuniculus paca
CACAAACAAAATCCACATCAGTGAAAGTAATGATATTCTAGGCCTATGAGTAACTCGTACTTAAGACCTTATTAAGGGAACTCCCCAGTCTAATTTAAACCAATAGAAACCACCAGCTAACTTTTAACTAGAAACTTTCCTCTGAAATGACACAAATACTGCTACCACAGAAAGTTAATCAGTCAAGTATTTCCTTTGCTTCTGCATAGGCTTTTCTTTCATGCCCTATTGTTAGATCCCAAACCACTTGTGGTCTGGAGCAGTCTGATTCATGTGTCACTGTCAGCTCCAACAAACAATTTCAATTTTAACATGCCTTGATTTATCTTTTAACAGTATTATGAAATAGCTGGCCCCAGGAATTAACTAAGTCATTTCTCATCTCCATATTTTGGCTGTTTCTTATGCTAACATAAATAAGTGAATGATCTAAACAGAAAAAATTTAAGAAAAAAACTCAAAATTTCCCAGGAATAATTGCATAAAATTTATCAGATAAAATCAAAATTTTACTATTACTTTTTTACACAATTCATTAAAATTTTAACATAATTTATATCTCTACTTCATTTTTCAATGTATGACAAAGTTTTTAAAAGTACTTGGATAGCTTTGATAACTATCCCAACTATCCATATATCAGAGAGGCTCTGATATATATTTCTTCTATAATTCCTGGCACTATATACACTCTGCTATGAGGAGTTACTAAAGATTGATTCAAATTTCCTTTTTAATTCTTATTAGTGAAAGTTAATGACATCATACTGTTAAAATAATTAACTTGACCTGAAAGCTAAATATGAAGCATTCTTAATAAAGGAAAATTAATTCTTTAAATATACTCAAACTAACTTTAAATAGATTTGCTTCATCACAATGTAGAAAAAAATGAATCTAATGTGAATTTGAAGTAAATTTAGTTATTATCTAATTCCTTTTAACATATTAGACTCAAAATGAAGAAATTGAGACTTACAATTTAATCATGTGAACAATGACTTAGTTACTTGTTGCTGACACAAAATACCCAGCACCCAAAGTTAAGGGAGGAAAGTTTTATTTGGCTCACAGTTTGTGGAGGTGTGAGTCCATAGTTGGCCAGCTCCAAGGCAGGGTGGCATCGTAGGAGGGCACTGCAGAAGAGAAATAGTTCATAGCAAAGCAGGGCAGGCAGACTGATGACAACAAGTATCAAGCAAACGACAGCAAATAAGGACCCTCTTTCTGTCCCTTGTATCTTATCCAGGTCATCCACCCTTAGAGCAGGTAATGCTCACACCCTTACTCCTAGCATCACACTATCAATCAGTCACATTCTTGATCTCAACATCACACATCCTCATTTCAGTCACCTACAAGAAGCACCACCTATGAATACATGAAGATTTGGTGGATTATCTAGATACAAGCCATAACAATGACTTTGGAAAAGTACAAAATACAGTTTTGAATTCTCAGAACTCATCTCATAAAATCATAGCATATAGGCAGTTACAACATTTTCTTTCATGAAGGAACCTTGGGACATATGATTTGGGTCTGGAAAAGAAGCATCTATAATTTTTAAAATGTGCCTTTCTTATCTTCAGCTAGTAGTCTACTACTAGAAGGTCTGCCACCTGCTATACCTTGCCAGGAAAAGAAAAAGGAAGGGGAGGTAAGTGGAGGGGAGGGAGGAGAGGGGAGAGAAGTGAAAGGAAAGGAAAGGAAAGGAAAGGAAAGGAAAGGAAAGGAAAGGAAAGGAAAGGAAAGGAAAGGAAAGGAAAGGAAAAAGTGAAAATTTGCAGAGAACTGCAATATTTTTGATTAAATACCAATGATCTCATAACCAGTTTTTAATCAAATTCAGCACTTTAATTAAGCTAAAACATATATATGTGCATGTATATCAAGAGGTAGGTCAAACTGAGGGGCATGGCAATTATGCGTATTTATTAGACTGCAATTGAAAAACAATGTTTTATCAAAAATATAAACAAAGAAAATAAATTAAACAATTCAACTTCTACTCTTGAACTTTAAGGATATAAACTTGTTCATGATCATTTAAAATCACTGTGAGCCAAAGACTTGAATACATTATGACAATTACACTGTACTTTAAAGATGTCGAATCAGACAATCTTGACAGATGTTTCACTTGAACTATTGAGTTACTTCAATTACAAGTATTCTCAAAAGAAGAATTATTATTCTGTGGAGCTGAATGTGAGACAGAAGCCCTCTGAACTACCTGAAAAGTTCAAGGTGGGTTTAGCCTTTCTGGTCTCTGACTGTGCCTACAAAAGCAAAATGAAGTGAAGAAGTAAAGCAATTATCCTGATTAGCCAAGCAAAAAATGATTCCCTGTAAGTCAGAAGCAGGCAATTTTTGAGACATAAATTGTCCAGATTGACTGTACTGTCTGTGTTGGTTGAATTCATCAAATAACCATACAGTCTCCTATCTTTTTATAGACAATTTTTGGAAAAGTTATAATATTTTGAGATGTATCTATCCTCAAACCCTGTTTCTCTATTTCTTTCCATAGTGTGATGCTGAAGGAAAGCTGTTCCAGAGGCCACATACATATTAGAAGAAGGTGAAGATGGAGGAACACTGCAATATCCTGGAAAATCACATATCCCTAATACCCACGTAGTCTTCATTAGTTTCTCAGGCCAGAAAAAAATCAACAGGAGGCTAAACCAACAACAGTGCAGAGGCCATAGGTAAACTAGTGATGTACACCTCATTTCAATACTCGAAAGCTTGCTTTTGTGTAGGGAAGCCCGACCAATTAAAATGTTCAGAGAGAAGTGGATAAAAAATCACTTGTAGTTTTTAATACATTGCATTAAAGCTAGATGGGTGGTTGTGATACAAAGAGATCTTGTTATAGTGTAGCTAGTAAATTCCTCCTGTGAAGATGTATATATCTACTTTTGCATAATGAATTATCACAAAATAAGAGGCTTAACAAAACATGCATTTATTATCCCTCAGCTTTTCTGGATCAAGAATCTGGGAATCAGCTTAGTTTTATTCCTCTGGTTTAGGATCTTTCATAAAAAATATAGCTAAAGTGTCAGCCAAGCCTAGAACCTTACGTGGAGGCACATGAGGAAAGAGCTCTATTCTAAGCTAGGTTATATAGTTTTTAATAAGATTCGATTACATTTGGATTATTGAGCTATTTGGAGAAATATAAGATCCTATTAGTCAAAAGAAAGTTAATTTTAAAAAGGATGTGTATTATACAAGTCCATAATACCAGATGGCAGAGATTTTCTGAGACTATAGTGGCCACAGAAGATGTCTCAACTGCCACAGAAGATGTCTCTTGGCCCTAACCATTAGAAAAATAAGAGAAGAAATACCTTAGGCAAAAGGAAACTGCAAAGATTTTTTTTTTTAGCAGACAAGTTGTATGATTTTACTTACTCTCTCTACAGATAATTAGACTATTGTGTGGTGAATAGAAAAGACATCACAGTCATGGTGGTAATGAATGGTAATGAAGACAAAACAAGACTTTTGAAACTGTTCTGCATTGGGATGACTGCACCAATGGAAAAAAACATGACAAGTTCAAAATATGTCATACAAGTATAACTGATATGACCTAAATATGGCACACAATGCATAGAAAAATTTAATTACTACTATGTTTCTGACTTCAAGCAATATTATTTTATCACTAGCTGAGATGTATAAGACTGTGAAATGGGAATTAGAATACAATTTCAATAGAAAAAATCATGGGACAATAAGTTTGAGATATCTATAGGACTTCAGGTGGAGATATCAAATAGTTGAAAATAAAAGTCTGAAGATCAGAGGTCATTCTGGAGATTCTATTACATTAAATTAAAGAGATTTGGACAGAAGGACTCTGGAAGATAATGTATCTTCCATAAAGTAGTTGTGAATCCTTAGGAGAGGCAATTTTTACTGTAGGCACTTGTTTACTCACTTTTTAATGTGTGTGATTTTTCATTTCTGAAATGCAAATATATAATATCTCCAGAGCATCATTATTCAATAACTATGTAAGTTTGGTCAAATCATGTAGCTTCACTGAGTCAGTTTCCTCCCATGAAACATAGACAGATAAGATCTGTTCCCCTGCATTTTCAGAATTTTAAGTCTCTAAATTATAATCAGAATTTTACAGAATGATACTCTATTTCTAAATAGTATCTCAAAAATGGTAAAGTACTAAACTGATTTCTAATGTTAAAAATTAGCTTTTAATTTATATCTAATTTTGCTTTGAAGACAAATTCATGTATCTTCAAATACTTTAATGGTCATTTTGTAGAAATAAACCAAAACAAAAAGAATATAATCCATGAAAGTTTTATTTTATTTTTAGCAAAATATAAACTCAATATTAGCTAGATAACAACTATATATTTTCAATATTCTCTTAACATCTTCATGACTATAATAATACACAATTCAAATGAATTTAATTCTTTCTCCCAAAGAATTTACGTGAAAAGAAATCATCTTGTTTTTATATTACATCAGGCCAAACGAATTCAACCCTTTTATTTAAAAATGAAATTATTATATTGGCCTAAATTACCCAAATGAGCTATTTTTTCTTTAATACTAACCTTTGTTGCTTTCTTTATCAAGCACAGTCTTGATTAGCCCTATTGTGATTAGAGAGTTAATATGCCGTCTACAAAAATTAACCTTATTGTAAAATAGACAATCATCTTAGCAATATTTGCATATCTCTTTAGTAGGAGAAGTTGTGAGTTGAAACGTTCATGACTTTTTAAAAAGCAACTAATTCATTATCTAAGCATTATAATTCATATTATAATATATAAACAGCAACTGCTTAAGTTATTAAGCAAATACTCTGATTTCAATCTAATTTCTCTATTTCCTTCACACAATTGTTCATTTTCCACAGTGACTCCTATGTATGTAGATATTTCATTAGGGAGTTAAAGTATAGTTATATTTAAGAAAGTAATTATAAAATTTCTACAGTGAAACTGCACTGTTATCCTTTCTCAGTAACTCCTTAAATACTTTTTTGTTTATATTTGCAGAATAAAAACAAGATAGAATCTGAAAACCATTGTTTTCTCCTTTTTTTTTCCCTTGTACTGTGTATTTGTTTGCTTGTTTGTGTGGAGTTCTTTTCCTTACAGAAAGTTAAGGTTGATCTGGTTTACCATGGAACCCTCGCTTGAAGTAGTGGTACTGTGTGCATTTTTCCAAAATTGGATGAATTAATTCTGAAGTTCAAATGCCTTGACAAATATTTGTAAGGCAGATAAAAGTATTTTATTAAAAATAACATAGTGCCTAAATTAGTTGAAATTAGCAGTTAATTCTCCTGATACTTTCTGACTGTATTAAACAGTTTCTGTATATATGAAAATCTAATTTTTAGTAATTTGATATATTGGAATAAAATTATTTTAATACTTCTTTCAGAAAATGAGAGAAAAGTGTTTTAAATTATTTGTTTCTAACAAAGCTGAGTCTAATAAAATTGTCAATTATTACATTAATAAAATAGTTGTTATATCAAATACTGTAGTTTTGAATGAAAAATGAGTTCATAAAATTCCCCCCAAAATAAAATTCATTTCCAATCTTTAATTTGTTTAAACAGGAAATTTCAATGTTTATATTTATAAATGATAACAAAATGAAACAAAGCACAACAGGCCTGGAGAGGTAGCTCAGTGGTAGACCATTTGCTTACTATGCACAAGGATCTGCATTCTATTGCTAGCCACATGAAACAAACAAAAAAAGAAAAACAAAACAAAGTTCATACTATATCTATCTAGCTTTAAGTAACATCCACCAAAAAACAGAACTTGAAAACAATATCTTTTTGCATTTCAAAAACTTTTACTGTTTTGAGATGCACACTTATAAAAAGTGTAAATTTAGCCAATTATATTCAAATATTAACTGAAATGAAAATGACTCTAAATTTATTCACTTGTTATTCTGAGATCACTTTAGGCATTATGAAAATATTATAAATAAGGGCTGGGGATCTAGCTCAGTGGCCTAAGTGCTTGCCTGGCAAACATGAGGTCATGAGTTCAATCCCTGGTGCAGCAGCAAAAAAAAAAAAAAAGAAAATATTATAAATACAGTAAATATAAATCCTTCGACCTTTTCCTTTCAGTTTCCTTAAATGTTAGTGTCATGTATAACCACAAAACCATAATAAAATTTAAGAAATTAGGCCTCATTTTTAGGCTGGGGATATAGCTCAGCAGCACAGCACCTGTCTGGCAAGAATGAGGTTCTGAATTTGATTGCTGGCACAAAATAATGACAATAAAAAAAGTAAATTAACAAATTTTAAAAATTATTTAACACTAAGAAACAGATCTTGTTCAAGTAACTCTAGTTGTCCTACTTGAGCTCTTTTTCTGATCCAGAACCTAATTCCTGATTACACACTGCATTCAATTTTTGTGTGTTCCTGTTCACCTCTACTTTGAGAGAGGACTTTCTGCCAATTAACCTGACTTGTCAATCTGATTGTATTGAGTGACTCCAGGTGTTATGGTTTGTATATAGATGGACCCCCAAGCCTCATGTAGTCATGGAAGTGGCTGAATCTAACATTTATGATTGATTTGTTGTGCAGCCCTGGGATTGGTGGAGTGAGTTCTGTACCATCCTGAGGTGGAGCCGACATACAATGTAAGGTCGGAAAGGAGACATGTTTTTCTCTCTTTTGCATGGTTTGCTCTTGCTAATTGCAGCCACCATGAACAGATGCCCCCTCAGCCATGCCACCCTGCCTTGCAGGCAGTTAAGTGTGGACTGAAACCCCCAAAACCATAAGAAATAAACCACTCCTTCCTTCACTTTGCGTGTCATGTATTTTGTCTCAACAATGAGAAAAAAGTAACTAAGACAGAATTTGATACCAGGAGTGGGGTCATTGCTGTCACTGTACCTGTTCTTGTGGTTCAAAAGCCTTTGAAAATGGCTTGTTGGAAGAGTTTGGAAAGGTTCAGAGATGTTGCCTGAATGCACAGAACTGGAACAGCTTAGATTGTTCTGTAGGGGAGATTCTGGTCAGAGCTCAGGAGACCAGAAGGTTGACAGAAATTTTGCCAGTAAGGAACAGGCTTGGGATGTTTCTTCTGGGAAGAAGAACAACATTGGGTGCTGGACTCCATGGTAGACTAATTAATCTGGCACAAGAAATTTCAAGGCAGTCAAATGTTGAGGCCATGGCATGGCTACTGTTGGGGGTTTTTAGCCAGATTTATGTTGTAAATCAAAAGCAAAAAGCCCAGCAGGATGTTTTAAAATGTTGTGAGTTTGTCCAGAAAGGAAGCTCCAGTGAAGCTGTGGACTGTAAAGATAGAGCTGAGACCTTGATTGCTGACAAGGAAAAGAAAAACAGAAAAGATGGCCTGAAGGTAGTGCTAAAAGCGGCAAGTCTCAAACCTGTGCAGCTTCCAAGTTGCAAAAGAGGAAGACTTTGCTTTGAAAAGAAAGCCTCAGAGCCCCATGTTCCAGAATGGTGACGGCATAGAGAATCTGTTTCTCACAATCAGCTTCAGAGTGCCCAGCAATCCAGTCACTCAACCTCTACAATCAAGAGAGATAAAAGTCTGGCTACTGCGCCAGCTAGCAGCAGACCTCAGCATCATCCACATCGTGCTGGCTTTAAGCACAAGTTCTGACAGAATGAACAAGTTCTGACACTGAAAAGGATTCCACCCCAATTCCAGAAGGCCTGGGAGGCCACACAGTGTGCCCTGAGAGGGCAATATGTAAAACTGTGAGTGTGAAGCCAAAGGTGCAATGGAGACCCCAGAAGTTTGGAAAAGCCAGGAACATGGATCATCTAAGGAAACCTACAATGGAGGAACAGAGCCAGCACAAGAGAGAAGCCATGGGATCAATAACCACCAGAAGTGCCATAGGAGTGAAGTCGCATGAACCCTTTGGAGCTCACAGATTGTCACAGATTGCTTCAGATGCTGGACATACAGTTATAGGACTTAACATTTGCCCTGCTGGATTTTGGACTTACTTTGGTTCTAATGCTTTGTACTCCCCCGTTTGTAACTTTTGGAATGGTAATGTCTATCTTGTGCCATTGCATGTTGGAAGTGTTTAACTTTGTTTTCATTTGTAGAGGGGCTTGCATCTAAAAGTTTGCCTTAGATCTTGGAGGAGACTTGGGACTTAAACTTTTCAGCAATGCTGAAACTGTTAGGACTTTGACAACTCTTGGAGATGGACTAAATCTCTTTTGTAAAAGGGATGCACATGAGTCTTTAGGGACCAGAGGTGGAATGTTATGGTTTGTATATAGATGGCCCCCCATGTAGTCATGGAAGTGGCTGAATCTAACATTTATGATTGATTTGTTGTGCAGCCCTGGGACTGGCAGTGTGAGTTCTGTACCACCCAGGGGTGGAGCTGACATACAATGTAAGGTTGAGAAGGAGACATGTTTTTCCTTTTTGGCATGGTTCACTCTTGCAGTTTGCAGCCACCATGAATGGCTGCCCTTTCAGCCATGACATCCTGCCTTGGAACCAGCTAAGTATGGACTGAAAGCCCCAAAACTGTAAGAAATAAACCTCTCCTTCCTTCATTTTGGGGGTCAGGTATTTTGTCTCAACAATGAGAAAAAAGTAACTAAGACTCCAAGAGAAGTGATTGGATCATGGAGTGCTATGCTCTTCAGTGGATTAATCCACGGGTGTTCAGAGTTGAATGTGCTCCCAGCAGGTGGGGCCGAGTTGAGGAAGTAGGTCACTGTGTGTGCTGTTGGAGGGTATTCTTGCTGCCTTTCTTCCCCAGGGCCTGCTTCCATGTTGCCATGAAGCTTTCTGTATCATACCTTTCAGACGTTTTGTCCCAGCCATGAGAAACTATTGCACTCCTCAATCTTGCTTTGTCTCAAACCATCCTGATACTGTTGAAGCATACAGACCTGCTATTTTGTCAATTGTCCCTCAATGTGAGTATGCTTGATTTTTCTTCATGGTTAAATTCAGGTTATACATTGGAGCAAGAGTACAGGAAAACTCATGTGTCCTTCTTGAAGTATTATATTGTGAGACACACGGTGTCAGCATATCTAAACACTGGTGGTTTAACTTGATGCTAATATGAAAACATATTCTTTGTAATTATTCACACTTATTGTCAAAAAAACTAAAAATCAACTGAAACATGTACAAGGAGAGAAGTAGTTGTGAAAAAGTCCCTTTAGAGTTATTCTAAGAGACCTCATGTAGACAAATTTTGGGGATACTACTTTATATTGAGAAACTGGATAGAAGATAATTGTGGTCAAGAGAAATTCATTTTCTAAAAATGGGATACATGAAAACATCTGTGTTTGCTATTGGAAACAGTCCAAGAAAAGTAGAAATGTAACTCATTTTTAGTTATAAATAAAAAGGCACTAATTGTCTGTTAGTATGGTATACCCACAAGTAGAATATTATTCAACTTTTTCAAATTATAAGTCACATATAATTTATGATTAGTAAAAGATATTTTTGGTGTGCTATTTATGATACATGAAAATATAAACTTTTATTCATTATTTGATTAATGAAAATGTAAAATTTCAAAGTAGCATAAAAATATGGACACATTTTTGAGATTTGTGTGTTTCTTCAGGCAAACCACTAAACAATGTTATTCCAAATATTAAAAACTTGACAATGAATACTTATATGTAGTTAGCATATATCAGATTTTCATATTGTAATTTCAATGAATGCATCTTTGTGATTAACATGTATGGGATTTTCATATTCTAATTTCAAGACTTCAAAATAAAAACTGAAGCCTTAATGCTGGTTAAAATTAATTAAATATTTAGGCTGTATGTATTAAATCTACCTATTTATTATGTTGCCCAGGCTGCCCTTAAACTCTTTGGCTCTAGCAGTCCTCCTGTGTCCCCTTCCAAATTTCTGAGATGACATATCGCCACACAATACTTGGTTACAATATTTACAATACCTGAAATTCATATAACATGGTATGTGAACTTCACACGCATAAGCTTATAATTTTAACTTACATCTTCACCCTCATGTACATTTAATAATATTTTATCTGTATTCCTGAATCCTGGTTATTCCTCATTTTATTTAGTATTTTTTTTTAATGACAGCATATAGAAGATTAGCCATATTCTCTACAGTGAATGGCAGTGTATTAAAGATTAACTATATACTCTGTAATCAGTTTTTCTTTAGTAGATTTTGTTCCTTTAACATGAACATCTCCCTTGTTAACACAAAATTATCTAATGCCACTAAATGCTGGAAGCTAACATATTGAATTACATTTTGGTCCTTCTATTTGTAACATGCTTCCTTTTTACTCTATGGGACCATGAACACCCTTTCATCATAAAACTCGTAACATTTGTTTGAATTTGTTTGTTAATCCATTAACTCTTGGAGGGTGTTTAATTGGTATTCATGTTTTTTCTTTATCTACTAGATCCTCATTCTCTGTCATGTCTTATGTACTCAAAAGTTATTTGTAAAATAATTGAATAGATCCTCCATCCTTAATTGTATTAATTGCAAGAAACTTAAAGGATAGTAAACCTCACTATGTCTTGTCAATCCTCAAGTTATATGCTTTATAAAAAGAAAACCTAAAAATTGCGTTTCTGGAATGGTTTTCACTTATTTAATGCAGAAATCACTGCACCATCTAATACTGTTCTTTAATAATTTTATTTGAATTTTTTATTTAACCTACAGTTTCATAAAACTGTCACAAATATTGTAAACCTTTGAAAATTACATTGGAACATAAGTCATTATTATAACACAGATGTTATTCCAGATCAGAAGGAAAATCATGCCTCAATAAGACAACCACAATTGAAACCTAACTTACCCTGAAAAATATCCTTGGATACTATATTTACAGAGGGATTTGATTGCAGCACTGAACAAGGTAAGAAGATTCACATGATATACTTCTTATCTAATTGGCAGTTGAAATGCATGTACAAATACAGGTCCTTGGAGACTGCAGTTTTAGAAACCCATTACAAAACATAACTCTTAAATACTTCAATGCTAAAAAGGCAATCCAATGTAAACTATCATATTTTTTTTCCAGTAAAGAAAGTCTAGGTAAAGTAATTTTATTGACCTAAAACTAATGTGTATCTATGAGGCCGAAAAAAATTATATTGCTTTTTCGAAGGCATGTTTAGGGAACCAAGAAGAGATTAAATTTAAAACACCTCTTAAATGGTACATGGGATGGCATTAATAGCAAGTCCAAAGGGGCTTATGTTAATCTACTTTCTTGGCTAAAGCTAAAGATTTCATGAAAGTGTTTTCTATAATGGATGGATAAAATACAGTTGCAATGTCGTTTTGTTTTGTTGGAAATTGTACTATAGATGATGTTATGTGCTATTAAAATCAGCTCTCTAACATTTAGTATCAGTAAGATATTAAAAAAACAAATATATTTGCTTGCAAAATAAAAATTATTCAATTTAGTCTCAAAAAATTAGTAGGCTAATTCACAGCATTTCCTTTATTCATTAGAAACATGGGAATTATAGATTAGGGGCATTCTGCTTTAGCCTAAGTGAAGCACTTTTCTCTGGTTCTAATTGTGAAAATAAATTTAAAATAACTAGAAGGAAAGTATTTGCTTATATACACTTTATTTCAGTAAACTTGTTTAATACTTTTACTCAAATGAATTTTGCTTCAGCAAAATAAGTTTTTAGAAAAATTTCTAACCTCAAAGATTGAAGCAAAAATTACTTCGCATGAATAATAGAGTCCCAACTGGAAAATTCATCTCCCCTGATTCAGTCTCTGAATGTACAAACACATAGTATTATGATTTTTTAGTAAAGTCTTATGCTGGTTGTAAATAAAAAGTATGTAAAACAACAAAATAAAAAGTGATGTCTTATCAGCAGAAACAGGTTTCCATTGTGGTTTAGTGAGATGATGCTAGTTGAATTCAATTGACTTGAACGGTGGTTCAGAAGTATTGAATAGATCTCTGAGCAAGTTACTCAGAATCTCTGAGTAAGAATTGACTGGTTTCCAAAATGTGGAAAAATTACCCCTAGTATATTTGATTATGTGAAAATGGCATCAAAATATCAGTCTCTCCTAGATGATATTCTAGAATATTAAGTCTTTGTCAAAATCTACACAGTAAAGAATTGGGCAATTTAATTACATAAATTAATAACTAACAGTTTTATCGTGAACCATTTCTGAATTTAAAATTAATTTTGATCAAAGCGTACTGAAATAACTTTATAATAAGCACAATTTTGACTTAAAAATTTAAATCTGTAAGTGATCCAGTTAAAAATTATGCATTGTTATTAAGTTCTAATGTCTGGTTATTGCACTTACATCCTTCCTAACAAAAGATAGATGTCATTTTCATGTGTGACAGTAATAATTTTCAGGGCAAGCCTTTGAAGATCCCAGTAAAAGTTCTCTATCTCCTTAGACATCTTTGTCGCTAAGTGTCATGACTTTAATTCCTTAACATTTTCATAAACAATCATTGGACTTGTGCTCTTAAGTGCAAACTGCAAAGTAGTAATTATAATCCAGATGAAATTGATGTTCTGTGTCACAACCAAGCACAAGAGATTTAATAAGATTCTTCATTTATACTTAAACCATAGTAAGACACTAAGATCTGACTGAAATTTTTTATGGTGGCACAGGAAAGAAAACCCCATACAAATACGGTGGGTTCCTTGGTTCATGAACTTAATTCATTTCATGATTTTGAAAAAGATGACCATGCTGTTGTTCATGTGAAAAAGATGGCTGCAGTCATGTTCATCACCGAATACAGTTTGCAAACAAAAGCATTCGTGAACGAAGGTACCATTGTGGAGGAAAAATACATGTATGAAATAACTTGGTACTGGATGAGTAAAAAGGCAAAATCAAAAGTAAGACATTTTCAAGAAAAAGCAAGTAAAGAAACAAACTCATTGGTTTTTCATAAATTTCCTTTAAGTTGAATTTAGCTACACATGAAATTCATAATGTCATCCATCACAAGCTTATAAACTGATCTTCAAAAAATGCTACAGATAAAAAGTGCTAAGGAAACAGCATTTACTTCTCTACAGCACTGGCACACACATATAAAGCTTGAACTTCACACACACATGAAAATCTCCAGAACCTGACTCAGAAAGAAATAATTTTTACTCAAGAACTGTAGTAGCTTCTATGCTCACTAAACATAGCAAGATGTAAGTAATACTAAGTAATCATATGGCTCGGTTTGTATATAGATGCCCGCCCCCAGCCTCATATAGTCATGGAAGCGGCTGAATCTAGCCTTTGTGATTGACTCATTGTCTAGTGCTTGGATTGGTGGTGTGAGTCCTGCACCCGCCCAGGGGTGGAGCCGGCATATAATGGAATGTTGGAAAGGAGACATGTTTTTCCCTTTTTTGCGCGGGTTCACTCTTGCTACTTGCAGTTGCCATGAATGGCTGCCCCTCGGCCACGTCACCTTGCCTTGGAACCAGCTGAGTATGAACTGACACCCACAAAACTGTAAGAAATAAACCTTCCCTTCCCTAACTTTGGCTGTTGGGTATTTTGTCTCAACAACGAGAGAAAAGTAACCAAGACATCGTATTTCATGAAAAATATAAATTTAAGATTATTAGATGGTTTAATGTTTCTGGTGTTTAGTTTTCCAGGGCTTCCCCTCTTCTACTACACACACACACACACACACACACATACACACACACACACATACACACACACACACACACAAGCCTGCATTCATGCATATAATTTTTAAAAAGTAGGTGT
>RJWT010033633.1:0-13859 GCA_004365215.1 Cuniculus paca
TTTGTTTGATTTTACTTATCCCTGATGGTATGGGCAGGTATATTACAGATAACAAGAGGCATTATGGTAGCCTTATCGATTGCTTTTTACCCTGTTTAAAAGTCATGTACCATGTTCATTGCTTTGTTTTGATTGACTTTACTCTGTTTTGTTTGGTTTGGTTGTATTCTTTTCAAAATAAAAAAAAATTACCCATAAAAAAAAAAGATGCACCTTGAGACCATACTCTTTTTTTTTGTTTTGTTTTTTTTGTTTTTGTTTTTGTTTTTTTTTTGCAGCACCGGGGATTGAACTCATGACCTTGTGCTTGCCAGGCAGGCGCTTAGGCCACTGAGCTAGATCCCCGGCCCTGAGACCATACTCTTAAGTGAAATGAATGGAACACCCATGCATGAATATCACATTGTCTCCCTGGGGTGAGAAACTGACAGAATAAGTAAGGCTCTAAATATACAATAGATATTGTGAAACAGGAAGAAACTTTTCAAAAGGGAAGAGGAACTAGGGAGAAGGAAGGGGGAAAGGAAGGAAGGGAAAAGAAAAAACAATAAAAGGAGGATAAAATGAAAACAAAGCTTTGTTATTAAGGAAGGGAAGAGGGGTTGAAGAAAGGCGAGGCTAATGGGAAGAAAAGAGGAATCAAGATGCAATCAGGACATCATGTACATCTACAAATTCCCTATGCTGAATGTGATCATTATGTATACCTAACAGGTACTAATAAACTTAATTAAAAAATCCAATGTTTTTATTTACAGATATAAAGCTATTGTATTTTATATAAATTTAATATTTACTCTCTCCTAATATAATACACATATATTTTTCTTTGTGGTTGTATTTTTTGAGAGGAGTCAGACCGTGTGGTCTAGGCTCACTGTGTAGCCCAGGTTGACCTTGAGCTTGAAGTGACTCTCTTGCCGCTGCCTCCCAAGCACTGGGATCACAGGCACCACACCACCATGGCCAGCTTGTAATATAGCACAGATTTTGTTTTATCATAATTATGTAAAAACAAGATGTTTTGAATATTCCCAGAAATCTTACATTGAATGCCTCTAATTTGCTTCTGGTTCATCCTCATGTAACACAGAAACACTGACAAGTTAAAAATATGCCTGAACAGCCAGGTGTGGCAGTGCATATCTGGGACCTCAGTACCATGAAGGCTGAGGCAGGAGAATCTCCCTAAGTTCAAGGTCAGTCTGGACTACATTAGGACATCATGAGTCATTTTTGGTGGTGATGTCAGTTGAACCCAGGCTTCACACATGCTAGACCAAGGCTCTACTACTGAGCTAAATCTTAAGCCTTTTCTCTCTCTCTCTCTCTCTCTCTCTCTCTCTCTCTCTCTCTTTGTTCTGTTTTGTTCTGCTTTTTGGTATGTGTGGGGAGTTGGGATCTCATCCCATGCCCCAGGCTGGCCTCAAAGTCCTGGGCTCAAGCAATCCTTCCATCTCAGGCTTCTGAAGAGCTGGGACTACAGGTGTGTGCCCCAGTGCCTGGCTCTGCTACTACCTATTTTTAATATAAAATGCTCTATTTAATCTGAAAATGAGCAAATAATACTTACTGTTCTCCTTCCCAGGCATAAGCACAATTAATATTTTATTTTATCCACTCTTGGGGTGATACCAGCAATTGAACCCAGTACCTTCACACTGAACTATATCCCCAGGCCTTTTTTTACTTTTTATTTTGAGACAGGGTATTGCCAAGTTGCTCAGTCCTATTAAGTTATCCAAAAGGCCCAGGATAAAAGATTTCAGATTTGGGAGTCTTTGGATTTCAGATCCTTTATGTGTCCTGTACTAGTTGAGCATCCTTCATCTGAAAATCTCAAAGATGAAATGATTGAAAATCTTGTGAGCATCAACAAAATTTTCAAATTAAGGATGCACAACCTATGTGTGAAAATAGTTGGGCAACCCCCTAGATGCCTGGTGAGGAGAACGTCACCAACTACACTTCAAAAGCTGCCACAGAACTCTTATCTGTACAGTAATACCCACATGTGAAACAGGTGCAAGAGTCAAAACAGAACAAAAACCTGCATAACAAAGAGGTCTAAATATTTATGGAATTTTAAGCTCCCTGTGGTAGCCCATGGTAATGCCAGCATTCTGGGTGGCAGAGGCAGAAGTATCATAAGTTTAAATCCTGTGCGGCTTTGTGATTTCGTGAGACCATGTGTCAAAATAAAACATATAAAAAATTTCCAAAAGGACACTGTTATGGTTGATACATTGTGTCAACTTGAGAAGTTTAGAAGTTTAACTGAGAGACTCAGCAAGGAGTCAGGGTCCTTACTTTGCAAATATCTGAAGCCTGTGCAAGAGGAGAGCACAGAAGTGGTGTGAGTGCTACACTCGCCCTGGGGGCAGAACATCCTGCTTACAATATAAGGTAGAAGGGACTTGTTCTTCCCCCTTTTGTTCTGGCTGCTTTCACTGGCTACTGCCTTGAAGGGCTGCCCTGATGCCATGCCACCTTGCCTGGGATCCAACTGTTTATGGACTGAAACCTCCACAAACAGTGAGCTAAATAAACCTTTCCTTCCTTCATTTTGGATGTTGGGTATTTTGTCCCAGCAATGAAAGAAAAGTAACGTTATGGTTTGTGTCTGGGTGGCCCCCCAAGTCTCATGTAGTCATGGAGGTGGCTAAATCTAGCATTTGCGATTGGTTCATTGTCTAGCACTGAGATTGGCAGTGTGAGTGCTGCACCTGCCTAGGGGTGGAGTCAGCATACAATGTAAGGGAGGGAAGAAGGTATGTTTTTCCCTCTTGCCTGTTTTTGCTATTGTTGCTTGTGGGTCACCATGAATGGCTGCCCCTCAGCCAAGTCACCCTGCCTTGGAGCCAGCTGAGTATGGTCTGAAACCTCCCAAAACTGTAAGAAACAAATCTTTCCTTCTTTCATGTTGGGCATCAGGTATTTTGTCTCAACAACGAGAGAAAAGTAACCATGACCAAGACAGAATTTGGTACCAGTGGAGTGGGGTTACTGCTGAGACTATACCTGACCATGTGGTTCAAGAGTCTTTGGGAATGGCTTGTGGGAAGAGTTCAGAAAGGTTCAGGGATGTCACCTGAAAGAGTGGTACTGGAACACCTTAGGCTGTTCTACATGGGAGATTCTGGTCAGAGCTCAGAAGTCCAGAAGGCTGATAGAGAGCCTGCTGGTAGAGACCAGGCTCGGGAGGTTTCTGCTGGGAAGGACTGCACTGGGTGTTGGATTCCACACCATGTGTGTTATGGATTGGCAGAAAGTTTGCCTGCATTTTGCTCATGTTCAGAGATTGTCTGAGATGGAGACTAAGGGCAGTAGAATAGTTAATCTGGCAGAAGAAATTGCAAGGCAGTCAAATGTTGAGGTGGTGGCATGGCTATTGTTGGGGGCTTTTAGCCAGATGTATGTTGCAAATCAAGAGCAAAGGAGTCCAGGAGGATGATTTAAAACATCGTGAGTTTGGCCATAAAGAAAGCTCCAATAAAATTGTAGACTGCAAGGACAGACCTGAGGAAATCTTGATTGCTGAGAAGGAATGGGACAATAGAAAAGATGGCCTGAAGGCATCACAACAAACAGCAAGTCTTGAAACTTTGCAGCCCAAAAACTGCAAAAGTGAAAGACTTTGCTTTGAGGTGAAAGCTGCAGAGCACCATGTTGCAGAATGGTAGCAGCATAAACAATTTGTTTGTGGGCCGGGGATCTAGCTCAGTGGCCTAAGCGCCTGCCTGGCAAGGGCAAGGTTGTGAGTTCAATCCCTGGTGCTGCAAAAAAAAAAAAAAAAAGAAAAAAAAGAAAAAAAATTTGTTCCTAGCCAGGCCTGGTGGCTCATGCCTGTAATCCCAGCACTTGGGAGGCTGAGACAGGAGGATCATCATGAGTTTGAGACCAGACTGTGTTACAAAGTGAACTCAAAGCCAGTCTGAGTGGCATAGCGAGACCCTGTCTTAAAGACAAGGACGGGGGATTTAGCTCAGTGGCATAAGTGCCTGCCTGGCAAGTGTGAGGTCGTGAGTTCGATTCCCAGTGCTGGGGAAAAAAAATTTGCTCCTCAGAGTTGGATTCAGAGTTCCCAGCTATACAGGCACTTGATCCCTATAGCCAGGAGAGAGGAAAGTCTGGCTACTGCTCCAACTGGCAGTAGACCTCAGCACCATCCATGTGGTGCTGGTTTTAGGTTCACACACAATGCAAGAGTTCTGAGGTTGAAAAAGCTTCCACCCTGATTTCAGAAGGCCTGGGAGGCCAAGCAATGTGCCCAAGAGGGCAAACATGTGAAGCTATGAATGTGAGGTCGAAGGTGCAGTGGAGATCCCAGCAGTTTGGAAAAGCCAGCAGCATAGATCATCTAAGAAAACCTGCAAGAAGGGAGCAAAGCCAGCCCAAGAGAGAAGTTGTGGGAGCCCTAAGCACCACAAGTGCCATGGGTATGGAGTCACTCAAGACTTTTGGAGCTCAAAATCAGATTGCTTCAGATGCTGGATGTGGAACTGCAGGACTTAATGTTTGCCCTGCTGGATTTTGGACATCCTTTGGTCCCATTCCTTTGTATCCTGGTATGTACCCTTTGGAATAGTAATGTTTATCTTGTGCCATTGAATGTTGGAAGTATTTAACTTTGTTTTCATTTGTACAGGGGCTTGCAGCTAGAGTTTGCCTCACATCTAGGAGAAGACTTGAGACCTGGACTTTTCAGCAATCTGAAACTGTTAGGACTGGCAAGTCTTGCAGATGGACTAAATGTCTTTTGCATAGGGGATATGCATGAGTCTTTGGGGGCCAGAGGAAGAATGCTGTGGTTCTAATGTAATATAACATTGATAGACTTAGTACTGGGTCTTAAGGATTGTTTAACCAGTGTTATAATGTTCAAGTTGTGAAAAGATAGGAATAACTATGTCTTGTATCTGGAAACAGGTTTAAAGAAATGTGCCTGGTTGCCAAGTTGACAAGGAGTGGACTATTATGGCTGACACACTGTGTCAACCTGAGAAGTTTAGAAATTCAACTAAGAGACTCAGCAGGGAGCCAGGATCCTTACTTTGTAAATATCCTCCACCTGTACAAAAGGAGGGCACAGAGATGGTGTGAGTACTACACCTGCCCAGGGGGTGGGGGGCGCACGGGTAGCCTGTTTACAATATAAGTGAAGACAAGAAGCTTGTTCTCCCCTCTTTTGTTCTGGCCCCTTTTGCTGGCTGCTGCCTTGAAGTGTTGCCCTGGTGCCATGTCACCCTGCCTTAGATCCAAATGATTATGGACTGAAACCTCCACAAACAGGGAGCTAAATAAACCTTTCCTTCCTTCATTTTGGGTGTCGGGTATTTTGTCCCAACAATGAGAGAAAAGCAACCAAGACAGCAAGATCCATTCTAAGTAGCACCAGCATTTGAAATCAAAGAGTGGTCCATGCCTGCAATCACAGCCCTCTGGGAGGATGAGGCATGAGGATCACAAATTTGAGCTCTCTGGGAAATTCAGGTACTTGCTGAGATGCTGACATCAAGAAAACAACAGAAATTTAATATGATAATAGTCATTTTTGTAAATTAAGGACAATAAAAAAATTCAGTATGGATGGGAAGATGTTTGGTAATTCTTTTGGGGAAGAATATAGATCCAGCCAGGCATGTTGGTGCACACCTGTGATCCCAGCACTCAGGAGGCTGAGGCAGGAGAATCATTGTGAGTTTGAGACCAGCCTGGGCTACAAAGTGAGCTCAAGCCCAGCCTGAATGGCATAGTGAGACCCTGTCTCAAAAAGACAAATATATATACATATATATATCAATCCATATTTCAGGCATTATATATAAATACTAGGAAAACCCAAGACCTGATGATTTGGGGGAGGGGAAGGGTTTTTCTCCTTCCTGAAGTGATAAACAGTGGTAATTGAAGAGCAAGTGGTGCTCTCATTTTCAGTCACTAAAGAGCTTTTTCTGTTTATATTAAGAAAAATGGCAGATGACACTTTGGGAGGATGGAGAAGTTTTAAGTAGAAACAAATCAACCTCTCTAAGATTTGGAATCCAGACAATGGAAAATCACAACATGGGGAAGAGAGGAAGCAGGGAGGTGGATCCCTGAGACCCAGGAAGGATCTGAAGGGAAAACTGAAGCCCACAGGGAAACTGATGAGACAGATGACAATGCAGACAAAGGAAGGACAGTCTGCACTCTCTCCCCGGCTCCTGGCTTTGGAGTGAGAAAGGAGGATGGACACTACAGAGACATAGAGAGAGCGGTCACTCCAGAGGCCTCCAGGGAGAAAGGCACCAGTGGCGCTGAGCAGTGGATGCTGTCACTAGGTCAGCTGCCAGAGCAGAGTCACATCCTAAATTGGACAATGCCACAAACCTGTAGTACCCAGACTTCCATTTTTGTTGGAGGAGCTCCTGTTTTCACCTTCACCCTAAATGTCATCACCAGGCTTCCAGTGCAGATCCTTCAGCCTCGTAACAGACTCACAGGGGACACTCACGGGGAACCTTCCCTTTCATAAAGATCCAGACAAACTACTCAAGAGGGAAAAAATAGGGATTTTCCAACCCATGAACACACAACCTCCACTCAGTGTCAAAAAAGCCTTGGTCAGACTAGATTCCTGCTGCAGCTGTCATGCAGGGTGTCTTGGTTACTTTTCTCTTGTTGTTGAGACAAAATACCTGATGCCCAAAATGAAGGAAGGAAAGGCTTATTTCTTATAGTTTTTGGAGGTTTCAGTCCATACTCAGCTGGCTCCAAAGCAGAGTGGTGTGGCTGAGGGGCAGTGATTCGTGGCAGCCTGCAAGCAACAAGAGTAGAAAAGCAAAGGGGAGAGACAAAATAGGTCTTCTTTCCTCCCTTATGGTGTATGCCAGTTCCACCCCTGGGTGGGTGCAGCACTCACACCACTAATCCCAGCGCTAGACAAAGAACCAGTCACGAATACTAGATTCAGCTGCCTTCATGACTGTATGAAGCTTGGGGGGGCCACCTAGACATGAACCATAACACAGGGGATCCTAGAACAGGTGAGGAAGATGAAGATTTTTTGAAGAGGAGTGTGGCAAGCCTGATATTGCAGCTGTTCTTGCAGAACTGGAAAGAATTAAAAGAAAGAGCTGAAGAACAGGCAAAGAAGGGACAAGAATGAAAAGTGGAAGAAGAAAGGATTGTTATAAAAAAATTCTAGGTAGAAACACTCTCCTTCATCTCGCCAGCCCACCTCAGCCTCTGGGCAGCTTCCAAGTGAAAAGAAGACAGGATGAGAATGTTGTCTTCAAGAACTGTGCCCAAGGTGTAGATGATCCAAAGAAATATGAAAGATTTGTAAATGATACACTGCAATCTGAATGTCACAAAATGTTCATGGAGAAACATTTTACATACTACGGTTTTTTTTTAATTTTTAATTTTTATTTATTTATTTATTTATTTTTGAGACAGGGTCTCACTCCACAGGTCAGGCTGGCTTTGAACTCACTTTGTAGCCCAGACTGGCCTCAAACTCAAAGCAATCCTCCTGCCTCAGCCTCCCAGGTGCAGGGATTATAGGCATGTGCCACCATGCCCAGCTTTCATAGTACAGTTTTATATGTTTAATTAAATTCTTTAAAATGTTAAGGATTGGGTTGATTTTTTTTTCTTTCCTACCATCTAAATAGTGTCAAGGTGTCCCTAATTTCGAACTCCAAAATATCTCATCCTAGCATGCTGTCTTGGTTACTTTTCTCTTGTTGCTGGGACAAAACACCCGACACCCAAAGTGAAGCAGGGAAAGGTTTATTTAGCTTACAGTTTCTGGAGACTTCAGTCTATAATCAGCTGGCTCCAAGGCAGGGTGGCATGGCACTGGGGCAACACTTCAAGGCAACAGTCAGAGCAAAAAAGGGAAAAAAAAAACCTCTTCTCCATTATATGGTATACAGGCCACCCCGCCCCACTTCAGGACGGGGTGCAGCACTCACAAAATATCTGTGTTCTCCTCTTGCACAGGATGAGGATATTTACAAAATAAGAACCCTGGCTCCCTGCTGAGTCTCTCAGTTAAACTTCTAAACTCCTCAAGTTGACATAATGTATCAACCATAACACATGGCATGCCTGTAATCCCAGCACTCAGGAGGCCGAGGCAGGAAGGTTGCCATGAGTTAGAGGTTATTCTGGGCTACAAAATGAGCTCAAGGCCAAGTGGTGGAGCTATGAGTTCTTGACTGATCTTGGCGGCCTAGCGAGATGAATTCCCCTATTTTGTTTTATAAGGCCACAGTAACGCTTATACTACAAAGGCTCATAGTTTTAGTTGTTTATTTTCTAGTAGACTTGTTAATGGCATGAGGATTAAAATAGTAGGAAAATACAATATCACTGCTGGTTGACCAGTAATAGTAAATGGGTGTTCTACTGGCTGGCCTCCAATCCATGTTAGCGCAAGTAGAATTCAGATAGGCATTGGCTCAAAGGATGGAAACTCATGCTTCATTTTTTTTTTTTGGTCTTTTTGAGAGAGGGTCTTGCTATGCAGCTCAGGCAGGCCTTGGGCTCACTTTTTAGCCAGGCTGGTCTTGAACTTGCAGTGATCCTTCTGCCTCAGCCTCCCGAGCGCTGGGATTACAGGAGTGCACCACATGCCCAGCTTGCTTCATTGTTTTGATGGGTGAAGGGTAGGGATGATAGCTAACATTAAGATAGAAGATATTAGTGTTTGTACCCCTCCAAGAGTACTGGGGATGCAACATAGGTTTACATATGCAAACATGAATTTTTTGGTTTAATATGTGAAGGAGTGTTAAGCAAGCATGTGGGTATGTAATTATCTAGATCGCCTATAAGCCTGGAGAGAAATTAGTAAAGTTAAAAATGAAGGGGCCGGGGATATAGCTCAGTGGCACAGTGCTTGCCTGGCAAGCACGAGGTCTTGAGTTTGAGTCCTGATACCCACATACACACAAAAAAGTAAAAAAAGTGAATAGAACACTTAAGATATCTTAAAGGGTACAGTATGAATAAAATGGAATTCGTTAGAACTAGTTTCATGAAGGAATAAATGAATTATCACTAAAGCTGTGACAAAAATGGTAAAATGAAAAGAAGAAGAAAAAAGAAAAATGGCTGATTTGTGAGTTTATTTGCCCCACTCAGTAGAAGTTATTTTTTCAAGTGGGTTTCAATGCGTTCCGAAAACACTGAACGGGACAGGGAGTGTGGTGGCCCACGACTTGTAATCTCAGCTACTTGGGAAGCTGAGGGAGGAGGATCAAATGTTAAGACGAGCTAGGGAACCGGGCAGGGCCCTGTTTCAAAATAAAATACAGAAAAAGCTGAGCACAGTGGACTTGCAGGTTCTTGTGAGTCAGGACGCGAGGCGTGAAGCGCCAAGAAGCCGGAGGAACTGCGCGGATCTGAAGCCCGGCTTTTCAGTTCGCTAGCTGGGTGATGTTAGGCCAGCTGTGTCACTGTTCTGTGCCTCATTTTCACCAGATCTGAAATGGAGATTGTGACAACGTATACTTCCTAGAATCGTTAGTGCAAGTAAAATACCTCGAACAGGTGCTGGTGCATAGCGAGTCGCATAGAGGTCGACAGCTCTTCGCGAGGTGTCCCCAGGTGAGCAGCGCGCAGGGCCCCTGGGCATCAGCTCTGCGGGGTGGCCCGGGGTTTGACAGTAGGAGGACCCAGATCCCGGGGCAGCGCCGCCGCGTCACCGCCTGGCCGCCACCCCCTAGCGGAAGGGGAGGCGCGGTTCCCAGTTCCCACTCGGAGGCAGGTCACCCACAGGTGGCACTGCTCGGGCTGTCCCGGTTGGGGACCTCGGGGCCCTCGCGGGGCCGTTCTCGTGGGATGGGAAGTCCGGGTCTAGGGAGCTGCGACGCTGCGTCCGGGAGCAGAAGGGACACCCCCTGGAACTCCGGCCGCCGAGGCAGAAGCGCTTCCAAGCTGCTCGGCGCCGGGCTTTGAAATCGCCGCAGGGCGGGGGGAGGGTGAGGGGGTGGCAGAGGGGCCCCAGCGAGGGGGCGGGGCTCCGGGGGGCGTGGTCACAGGGGGCGTGGCCGGCGGGCCCGGCCCTGGACTCGGCGACAGCGCAGAGCGCGCAGTCTCTTCGGCTCGGGCGGCCGGCGCGCTGCGGCCAGGTAAGAGGGGGCGGCTGGGGACTGCGGGCGCCAGGGTCGGGACGGGGACGCGCGCAGACGGAGCGGCTCCCACAGGCCCAGCGGCTGAGCCTCACGCCATCGGGAAGGGTTTTCGCTCTTCGTGGCGCGGTGAGCGCGGGCGAGGGACCTGACCCTTGGGTCCAGGAAGCAAGGACAGGTGCGTCCCCCGGGGTGGCCGCGGCTCCTGGAGGCTGCAGCCTGTCGTCCTGCGGACTCCGGCGCTGGCCTCTCTGAGGAGCACCCGGCCCTCTTTTCCTGGGGTCCCTGGGGTTCACTTGCCTGCTCCTGTCTGCCTCCGCGGCGGCGCAGCCCTGCTAAAGTTGCGAGCGCGCTAGGAGCTTCGCAGCTGCCCGCGTCTGAGGGCCTCACCCCATGGAGTTCACACGTTTTCCTTCAGGGAAGTGATGTTCGGATCTTGAAAAAAGGGGGCTCAGAGAATATATGTATTGGAAAAACTAGAGCCTCGATCCGGAAGGGTGCCATTTCCCTCGGATCGCACATTTTCTTTTGATGCATTATTTTCATGGACGAATAGCAGACATGTTGCTTGTACCAAGTTCGGGAGCAATCTCTTGTCTTGCTGCTCTTTGGAAACTGGAATGTTTAATTAGAAGAGTTGATAGGAGTGTTGACTGGGGGCGCCAGGATGGCTGGTCGTTAGGTGGCTTTGAAGGCTGTCCAAAATAGTTACTCGTTTTGCTTGTGTGCCCTACATTTTCCTAGTGAATACCCGTTTTCCTCTTGGGAAATTCTGACTGTTAACTCCCTTCTAGATGATTCCTTTCTCCAGAGCTGGGGAAGAAAGGGGAAAAAGGCACCACCAAACTGGCGAATGAATTGGGAGATTCAACAGTTTGTGACTCGGGTAGCTCCTTAGTGCATCAGAATCACATATGGTACGGAGTACCAAGATTTATATGGAGCAAAGAGAAGTTCGAGTAATTTCCACATTAAGTATTTAAAATTATTTTAACTTAGTTACATTGAGTTTATGAAAGATTTGTATTGTCCCCATACTCCAATTATTCTGATGGATCTACTGTTACTCTAACTCCGGGTGCTTAGGGTATCGTGCTTATGTTAATGATGTTGATTTTTCCCACACGGATGTGTGCATTCTGTTTGTGGAACTGTACAGGGTAAGTGTTGTAAGCACATGCAAATCAGTGCTATGCTCTCCTTGGCAATACCTTTGCCCCACATTGAGTCTTAGCCTAGATTTTAATGTCTTCTCAAGTAGCAGAGAATATAGAATGTTGCCAGACATGGTGAGGCATACCTGTAATCCCAGCACTACGGGAGGCTGAGGCAGGAGGACTGCCCCAAGTTCAAGACCAGCCTGGGTTACGTAGCAAGACTCTGTCACAAAACAACAAACAAACAACTTACAGAATATTAATCTATGCTCTAGTATTTTTCAACTTGTTTACCTACTTTATATTCTGTATCAAGATAGGCTAGTTTTCATAGCTAGTTACTGAAGGGCAGTTTTTTTTTTTTTTTTTTGGCACTGGGGATCGAACTCATGACCTTGCACTTGCCAGGCAGGCGTTTAGACTGCTGAGCTAGATCCCCAGCCCTTGAAGGGCAGTTTTTATCAAACCATGGTGAACAAAGAATGGCAGCATTTGCTCCTTGCTCTTGATCACTGGCAAGGAGGCGAGAGGGCTTTCGGGCAGTGACAGGTCCACTTTTATCCTTGGGGAAGAATTACTGGCCTCTCCGCCTTCCTCTAGGCACCCAGGGTGCTAAGAGCCTGGTCCTGGGCCTCCAACCACACCTCTGCCTACAAGTTCCTCCAGGTTGAGCAGGTTGGTGCCTCTCCTCCCCAGATGCCCCCTGTCCTTCCGGCTCTTTGGCTTCCATCCCTGTCTCCCCCGTTTGCTATCCCTGGGAAGAACCCTGGCTGGTGCTGGGTCCTCTGTGGATCCTCAGTAAATGTCTGCTATGGACACTGTCACTTGTTGAGTCATTAATGTGCTCTCTTTTTGTCAAGTCTACAACAAACAAAACGAAGTGGAACCCTATCAACAATCTTGGGGCCAGCTGTCTTGGTTGGATTAGGGTCATTGATTGGGCATTCAAGTCTGTTAGTAAGGATTGAAATTCGTTCACGGTCACTGGCAATTGTCAACTTATCCTGTACCATGTGATTATGCTATTTGAAGAGCTTTGTTGAAAATAACAACAAACAAGAGGAGAAGGGCTTAGCTGCCTCTACTTCCAAACATGCCTCCACCTGGGCTTGTCTTTTTGTCTGTGCCCTGGTTCTACCAGTCCATCCTTGGATTGGATTATAACTGTTAATTTCCCCACCACATTTAACTGCTCAGAGCTCAGATGACCAAAGCTACTGTGGTATAAATGCAGAAAATTACGTTTTCTTTTGTTTAAAGGAAACAATGAAGAAGATTTTCAAAACGGACTGTACTTGGGGAAGCAAGAAAAATCAAACAAATAATTATACTAATTATAGATTGTTTATTATTCAATAATATTAATATAAAGATACATTTACATATTAATATAGTTATATATGTTTCATATTTATGGACATGGACATAAAAGCTAATGTGAGCTTTGTTTTGTTTTTTAGTTTTAAGTATTTATTCAAGTTACACTTCTCCCTTTCCAGAAATAATGACTTCTTCAGCATTGATTCCTTATGGTTGGTACATCTTGAGTTTTTCAGTTTGGAGCATTGTCTCCTGACTTCTTACTGTGGAAGAGGGTGAGATTGCTGTGTTTCCATCCAACTCCCAACAGGAGCACAGCTTTTCCCATCTTTGCAATAGTTAGAACAGTGTTATGGTTAATACATTGTGTCAACTTGCACAGTTTAGAAGTTTAACTGAGAGACTCAGCAGGGAGCCAGAGTTCTTTGTAAATATCCTCATCCTGAGCAAAAGAGGCCAAGGACATTTTGTGTGTTACACCCACCCTGAAGGTTTTGGTAGAGGGGGTGGCTGGTGTATAATTTGAGGGTAGAGAAGAGGCTTGTTTGCTCTTTTGCTCTGACTGCTGCCTTGAAGTGCTGTCCCTGTGCCATGTCACCCTGCCTTGGACCCAGCTGATTATGGACTGAAATCTCCAAAAACTGTGAGCTAAATAAACCTTTCCTTGCTTCACTTTGGTGTCAGGTGTTTGTCTCAGCAAAGGAAAAAAGTAACCAAAACAAACAATATTGATTTTTGTTTTGTTGTGTTTTGTTTTTGAGACAGGGTCTAACTGTGTAGCTCAGACTGGCCTCAAACTTGTAATGATCCACCTGCCTCAGTCTCCCGAGTGTGTGTGGGTGATTACAGCTGTGCTCAACACGCCTAGCCAGATTAGCTTTCATAGCTAAGCCAAGCACAATTTTTTGTTTCCCTTGAAGTTAATCATTGCTTTCTTTGATCATTTTGTACACCTCATTAATTCATTCTTCAACTCTCTTGGCCAGTTTTCAGACTCTTCCTTGAAATGTGTCAGATTTTCTGTCAGTGTCCTTTCCTTTACCTGGGGTGGTACCTTCTAAAACATGTGGGACACAGTTGTCACCCTGAGGTCCCCAGCAACCTGAGGATTACTATCATGTCCCTCTGGTGTCCAATCTCCTGGTGCCCTCTATTTTGGTGGACTCTCAGGGTTTTTTTTTTTTGTTGTTGTTGTTGTCATTGTTGTTTCTTTCCTTTTTTTTTCTTTTTTTGTTTGGTACCAGGAATTGAACTC
>RJWT010033634.1:0-13861 GCA_004365215.1 Cuniculus paca
ATAATTTATAATATGGCACAATATCTCTGTTGCGTTTCATCAATAAATGGACAAACAACTTTTTTGCTCTTTAAATTCATCAACTATGTCTGTAAGTTCTGCAACCATGGTCAGAAAAGCGACTGTGACCTCACAAATCTTCAGTCTGGTGGCAGCTGCAGAATATGCATTAAAGCGCTCAAATTCATGGTTCACGCTGACCACCCACAGTCGCCACCTCCGGGGACACTTCCCATGTCAGAGGGCTTTTCCTGTTCCTCACGTGATGCACAAGTCAGCTCTTCATTACCGTTGTGAAAAACCCGAGTCAGGTGACTTTACTTAGCCCCTAGTTCTGGAGCTGACAGTTCAAGGTCAGGTGGCTCATGGGTTTGGCTTCTGTAAAGGCGATCGTGGTGAGTGCGCACGGCGGAGAGAGAAAGCCAGATGGAGATCATGGGTTCAGGCTGGGCTTTTGTAAAACTCACTCCAGGAGACAGTAGTCCCTTTGGAGGCCCATTTATCTAAGGATCCCCCGGGACCCCAAAGGTGTCAGATGCCGAGTAATTTCTATCAGTTCTGTGGCGCTGGGTCTAGAGCTAAGTGGCCTGTGAATATTATCTTTCAGGATGCCCTGAACTGTGTTTGCACTGCTCTCTAAATCTAAATGTGACATTTGGGAAGGGGCAGGCACACCTCTTAGAGGAGTGTGGGCAGCCGATGCCTGCAGCCTTGATTTCTTTCTGAGTTACTGTGGGGACAAAGCGGAAGTGAGGGAAGCATTTTCTGTGATGCTGACAGGAGCAGGAAGTGGTGAGAGGCCCATGAATGGTCAGAGGCAGAGCATGCAAAGCTGCTTGGAGTCAGCACCCTGGGGCTGCTCTGTAATTTCCCCAGGCCAGGTTGACTGAACTTTTCTTGGAAAAACCTGAGCATGCTCAGGCTTTGCCCTGGGAAGTCCTCACAGGGCTGCGTGGAGCTGGCAGGGTGGAGGGAGCTTGGTTCTGCAGCCCCCGTGGCAGGTGGCAGCTGCCCGGGTGGCCAGTGTGGGTGTCCAGCCCCTGTGGCCAAGGCCACCCATCTGCATGAACCAACTTGGTGGCCTTGTGGGTCTCTCCACAGAGAGGAGGCTCTGAGGGCTACGACCCGGGACACCCACTCTCTCAGCCTGGTGGCTCGGAAAGCAAATGACTAAATCTGAACCCACACTGGCCCCATTTTGGGCTACCTTCCATTCCTTGCCTTTGCTGCCTGCCGCAGGGTGACCCAGAGGGTGTCTGAGAAACAGTGACGTGTTCGTGGGCTCCAAAGCCGTAACGTCAGTGCGAGGAGCTATGTGGTGTTTCCTGGAGAGGGCAGGCCGGGGAGTCCAGGTTTTGAGGATCTGGTGGCGTGAGTTGACTACCGAAAGGAGCACAAAATGACAGCCATGACCTACTAGCAGAGGAGCAGGGAGTGGTCCTGCTGGGGTCCAACCTCTTACTTGTGAAGTTCATACACACGCACAGTGATCGTTGTCTGTGCAGACGTCTCCTCTCAGGGTTGTGGGGCCTGCGCTGGGGACAAGCCCCCTCAGGTGGCGGAAGGTCCACGCTGTTGCTAGTGGCACAGTTCTGGGCTGTGGAGTTTATTTTAAATGACCCCAGCATATGCGATAGTGTATTTATTTTTTGAAAATTTAGCAAAGTGATTCTAAAATGCAGGAAATCCAAAGCCAAGGTGATGTTGGAGAAGCAGAATAAAGCCGAAAGATGCACTGTGAGGGGAAGAGGCAGAGGGGACGAGAGTGGTGACGCAGGTCAGTGACGGGGAGAAACAGAGTCCAGGAGCAGACATGGACCGGTGCATGTGTGGCCACTCGATTTGTGCAAAAAGTGGACACCACAGTCACAGAGGGAAAATCCCTTCAACTGGTGCTTATTCAATTAGATATCAAAACAGAGATGGTTGTATCTTGACCTCTACCTCTTAAATACACATGAATTGCAGAGGAATATTTCTAAATGTGAAAGGCAAAACCAATAAAACTTAAAAGAGAACAACGTGTCTCGTCTCTGTGACCCTGGAAGAGGCAAACATTTCTTAAACAGGACTTAAAAGGTGCATCAAGGGGAAATGTTGACCAGCAGGGCTCTATTATCAGTAAGTGTTTTTCTTTCCCAAAAGATAACATTACAAGACTGAAAATGCGGTCTTGGAATGGAAGAAGATATTTGCAATATGTGGATCTGACAAAGGATTCAAGTTCAAAATGCATAATGAACTTTGATGCATCAATAGAAAAAGGCGAACCAACTGAGCAGAAACATATACATTACTCCGAAAAGGAGCCTTAAATCTCCACAAACCCATGAGAAGGCTCACAACGTCCTTAAACACCAAGAAAAGCCATGTTCTGATGGAGTTACACACAGCCACCATGTTGGCAAAGGTGGAAAAAGTGACAAGGACCAGGGGTAGGGTGGTCCAGAGACACCAACGCCCACCTGCTGCTGGTGGGGACCCATGGGTGCAACCAGTCTGGCAGGCTATTGGCAGCACTCACTAACACTAAGCCTGTAGCTAGCCTGGAAGAGGGGAGCTGGGAGTGTCTGGAAGGAATAGAGAACGATACACGCATGGATTTGCTTTGTGCAGACCTCAGCATGCAGCCTGCACGTCAGTGAAAAGCTAAGAGTAACACGAAAATGAAGGTGCAAGCGGAGTTGCAGAGAGAGACTTTCTCACCTGTTGCATGTAGGAGTCGAAAGTGGTGCAACTTCTGGGCTGGGCATCGTGGCATTGTCTATTAAAATAACAAGTGCGGTCCCACCTCTAGTTGCCACAGAGACGTTTGTGTAAGATGGTGTCACTCTGTGCACAAAGCAAAACTTTGGAGACAACTTCCAAGTCCCCTATTAGGTGACTGCTGCATTTGTGTAGGAGATTAGTACCCAGCCAGACAACGATCTCCAAGGCAACCAGGAAACTCTGCTATATACCTCTGGGTGTCTGCATCTTTGCACTGGAATCACACCAATGTATCCCTTAGTGCAATACCAAGATAATTAAAATGTAAACAATTTCTAATCAGCATGATAGCATCATGACTATCAATAATCCCGCGTTATTTTCACACTTGCAATAATGAACATGATTTTTCAAAGTCCCCTTCTTTTTACTTAAAGTTATGGCATCTTGTACTTTTATTATGTCATTAAATTACTGGGCTCCATAATCACTCTCCCACTTTACGTTTACATCATTTTGTACCTTTACAATTTATTTCACCCTTTTCTGATTTGTTTTTTGGATGCCGCCTCCTCAGTCGTGGACCCGTGGTCTCGTGATCAGGCTCTGTCTGTCAGGCTGCGGTAACAAAGCACCATATGCTACCGGGCCTGGAAGCAACAGAAATTTATTTCCTCATGGTTCTGGAAGTGGGAAGTCTGAGGCTGAGGCAGCCATGTACCTGAATTCTGCCAAAGCCCCTCACCCAGGCTGCAGGCCGCTGTGGTCACCTTGTGTCTTTGCACATAGAGAGAGCAGGGCTGCTGGATGGGCCCTCTTTATAAGGGTACTGACCCATTCTAGAAGTTGCACCCTATGACTCAGTCACCTCCCCATGCCACACCTGGTCGGGGCATTTCAGTCTGTGAGTTTTGGGGAGTCACACATGTTCAGTCCATAGCAGGCTGTTTCAAGGCTCAGGATGATTGCTTCTGGTTCCCCTCCGTGTTCCCCCATTGCCACCACCTTGGGCAGGTTCAGGGTCTCTCATCTGGCAAACACCAGCTGGATTGCTCTTTGTTTTGCTTTTTCGGGTCAAAGAGAGTCTCCAAAGAGGCAGAGCAGCCACTGCTTAGAGAGACAGAGTCAGGGATGTGAATCTCACCTTGCTCATGGGGTCTGGGATGGCCTTTGAACATCTGGAGAGCTTCCAGATCCAAGGCATCTGTGAGAACAGGAAATCAAGCGCAGGCGACTCCGGTTCCTAACTCACACCAGTGTGGCGGTTCTGCTATCAGCAAGGACCATCCCACTCACCCTCTTTCAGCATGGTTGGGGCCACATGGTCACTGAGAACAAAGGACTGCACAGCTTGCATGAACTTGGGCTCCTGACCGAGTAGGAGATTTTACGGGGGCAGAGGACAGTCCAGGAAGAGGCCAGGTGAGTACGTTCAGGAATGCGTGTCCACATGGCCACCTCACTTTGTCAGTCTGTCCCCCTCTATGCACTCCACACCATACCATGGTGTCACTTTCTCCCTTTGGTTCTACTCCAAGGAAGCAGAGCACCCATTGCATCATCGTTCACTGCTCTCTTCTTTGGGGGAAGGAGTCAGCCCCTGTGTATTTGTGCGTGTGTGTTTGTGATAGATTTCCTGTGATAGCAAATGTCTTGATTCTGTGGTCTATTTTTCTTTAAAGTCTACCAAAATTTAGTGAAGTCTAAGTTTACATCCTTCAGAGAGTTGAAAACACTTTCATGCTGATAACTATGAAAATAGGTTGATTTTACGAATGAAAATATGTAAGCCCAACCACAGGAAAAGGAGTGCATGAGACATGCAGAATATATGTGTGTGTCACGTTGCTGAAAAGAGATTTCCTTCCTCGCAAAATAATGTTTTCAGAAGTATAAATGCACTTGTAATTAAAACATCATTCTTGCAAATGCTTCGCTTGCAAGAATTTCATTGGCTTTAATTTTTTCCAAGTGGTGCTAGTGGCAGTGTGTTCAGCCCTGCAGAAGGCTGTCTGGAGAACGCTCATCTGACATGCGTCTGCTGGCTGGTCCCCAGGCAGATGTCGTGGGAAGGCACTGCCTACAAACCCAGGATGCAGTGAGTGCTGCCGACACATTTTAGCTTGAGTCGCTGCATTGGAAATCTATTGTTGGTGCTGCCTGTAATCAGCATCTGGATGGCGTTGGGTAAAATGTTCATTTTCAGTGTAACATTTCCTCAGGGGGAAGGCTGAACCACCAATGACAGCACTGGGACGGACATGGCTGGTTTGGGGGATGGTCACACTAGTCTTGGGTTTGGACCACACCAGTGTATGCACCAAACGAAAAGCCCCTCCATCTCTTCACTGCATCTGGGGCCCAGGACTCTGCCAGGCGTGGTCCCAGTGCCGTGCCGAGGGCTGAATCTCCATTGCTGGCATCCCCTGGGCCTTCTGGAAGCCGGTTTGTAAACTGGCTGAGAGATGGACTTCCATTTTCATCTGCTTACTTTGGCTGTGTAGTGGCGAGTGCAGAGGAAACTGCGAGCATGTTCCGTGGTGAGTGCACTTTGTGACTGGTGTCCTGAGGTAGGCTGCTGAGCTGCCCTGGGATATGCGTTTCTTTCTGGGGTCAGAGAGAAGTTTGGAAGTGCTCCCAAGCACTCCCTTTGAGGACCAAAATGGGAGAAACAGCCTCAAGTTACTGAGTGGGTTGTCTGCAGGCAGTAAGGGAAAAGCCTGAGCAGGGAAAGCTGTGCCACTTACCCCTTCAGGGAAAGATGTCACCAGCAGGCCATGTGATTTCTTTTCCAGTAAACCGGGGCACCACTGTGCAGAGCCAGACTTCTGGCTTTCCTGCTACCAACAAGTCCGTCATAGGCTCCGCAGAGGACCTGAGGAGCTCAGTCCTGCAGGGTCCTGTTGGTGGCGCAGGTCCTGCCCCTGCTCAGTGAATGTCTTCCAGAGATGCGTGCTTCCCTGCCTCCACCGGCTTCCTGATTTCCATGCCAGGGCCTCTCTGCCTTGGGCAGCAGGGAAGTCAGACCTCCACGCTTCCTGTTTGCCACTTTGGCTGGCCTGGCATTTAGAACGGCTGTCCCTACCCATACACACAGCATCTTCTTCCCCATCACCTCCTCCTCCCTCTCCCCTGACAGCTGCCACATGGGCCGGCACATGCCCAGCTCATGCCCCTGAGCACCTCGTGATAACAGCTCCGCCCTCTTCCCCAGCCTGGCTTCTCCCTGGCGGCCTCAGGACTCAGTGTCATCTCTTTGGAGAAAACCATCCTCCTCTCACCATACCTAAACTTCTATGCCCTTACTGTCCTTCATCTGGTCGACGCCAGCTTTGCCGTTCTGGTTATCCATAGCTGCACATAAAAGCACATAAAGCTTCATGGCTTCAAGTCATAATTCAGTTCTCATTTCCCACATGCTGTGGGCTCCTCCAGGTCTCTGGAGCCGTCAGACTTGCTCAGCTCAGAGCCATTGGAAGGCTCTGCTGAGTGGATGCTTGGGTCGGTACCTCCATCTCTGTGGCCGGCAGCAGTGCAGGCTGTCACCTCCCTCTGGGATCTTGGATGGCATGCCCACCTGTGCCTTTCCACATGCCTTGGGTGATTCCCAGCATGGTGGCCTGGCTCCAAGTCAGAGGTCCCCAGGGCCATGCCCAAGAGCTTGCATGGATGTGAGCCCTCCTCCTTGACAGACCTGGACTCCAAGGTTTAGAACAGTTGAGTGCTGGCCTCACAACTCTACACTCGTGCTTTTCACCGTCACAGCATGCTGCCACCAAGCAACAGTAGCTCCACCAATGGCAGCTGTGTCACCAGGGCTGCCAGTGTCCCACGGTCTCTCCCACGGCTCCTGATCATGCACTCCATGTGAACGGGGGCTCAGAGAAGGAAGAGAGTGGGTCGCAGACGCTGCCTATTGGGAGTCTGCAAGCAGGTGAGTCCAATGTGAGCTGCACGGAAAAGGATCTGAAAAAGAATCTGGCTTGTGACTAAGAAGTCAGCAAAAGTCCGTCAAGAGATTTGTGTGAAAAACTAGTCATCTGGGTGCCAAGTTTGTTTGTTCTTGGCTAACAATGACTTCCTGTTTCTAACAAGAGAGGCCTCTGGTGGACATGAAACGTTTCTTACAAAACGATGTTTTGCTGAGCTCAGGCCCAGTGACTGGATGTCATGTGGATTATATTTCCTATAAAACGCTCTGGGCTGAAAAATCAAGGGTAAAAGTGTGGGCCGGTGGCTTTGGGAAGTGGGCTGTCCCCAGTGTAGAAGGGCTATTTCCACACACTCCTTCCTGTAGAGGTGGAGCCTCCAGGCTGGGGAGGCCTTGCTGGAGGGGATGGGGGACACTGCTCTGTGCTGGGGGAGGGGCGCTCAGCTGCTGGCACATCCAGGTGGCTTTGCGACTTCCTTCTGCGCGATATTTACCGCCTGCTTCCTGTTTGAATGACCGGGGCTGCCGTAGCAGAGCACGTGTGCAGCCTGGGTGGCTCCAGCAGCCGCTGTCTCAGGTCTGGAGGCCGGAAGTCCCGGATCAGGATGTCACAGGCTTGGATCTATCCAAAGCCGGAAGGGGACTCTGCTTCCGGCCTCACTCAACCCTCAGGTTAGCTGGTGGTCTTTGCGTTTCTTCCTTCCACACCTGCATGTGGCTTTCTCCGTCTGGGTGAGTCCCTACGTATCCGGATTTCCTGTTTTTATAAGGGCACCAATCATGTCAGATCAGGGATTCCCTGGATGTGTCTTTCTAACCTGGTCATCTGCAAAGCCCCTATCCAAAGAAGGACCCAGCCAGTTTCAGTAGCTTAGGACTTCAGCTTGTCTTCTTTGGAGGACGCGATTCAGCTCATGGTAGAGGGGTTTAGAAATTCTTCCTTTCTACTCTGTCTCCCTATACCCCAAGGCATCCTCACGCCGAACTCCCTAGCAGCATAGGAGTTAGGGCAGGTGCCCTCATCTGCATGCCCCTCTTTCCCATAGGCGTGCTGGTGGAGACCAGCAGTTCCAGGCCAGCGGGGTTTGCCCTGTGAAGCTCACCCGGAGATGGGAGTGCTTGGTCTTCACTGTCCTCTGTAAGGAGCACACCCTGTCCCCATGCCAGCATTGTGTCCTCCGGAAGGACCCCGATACAGGGGCTGTTGGGCCCCTGGAGATCCACCCCAAGCATCCATGCCCACACCCTGTGCTGGCAGTAGGAGCTGTGGCCCTAGCTGGCCTGGGGTCCACAGGTAAGAGGCCACCAGGAGGTGGCCGGCTAAGTGCTTGCATTCCTGGCTCTAGATGATGATTATTTTTCCTGCTGTGACTGCCCCTAAGAATGGGTCACTGGGAACAGACCTGGCTGGCCCTCCTGCACCCCTGGCCTGGGCTGGGCCTGACTGGTACGAGTGTGAGGCCCTGCTCCTCTCCACAGAAGGGTGACTCGGGGCACCCTGGATGCGACAGAGTGGGGTTGGCTGGGCTAGTGCTTTGCCTGAACTTGTTCCCGGCCGCCTCCTTCTCCCTCTCTGCTCCTTTGTCTCCCCACACACCCCCAGAAACCTCTAGAAATCGCACGAATGCTCCCTCAGCTCTGCTTCCTGGAACCCAGCTGACTGGCTCCAGTGTGGTACTGGCACAGAGCACACATGTGGGGAACAAGCCAGCCTTTGGCACAGTGCCAAGGGTCCCTGGGTCCCTTCCCCATCTGTGCCCACCTGGGAAAGTCGTTTCAGCCCTGTCTAGGGACTGCAGGGTGACCTTGAGCAGGTGGAGAAATTTCGGCCACTGGTCCCTCCACCAGGTGAAGGTGAGTGCCTATGTCTGCCTGGCCTGTTGGTTTGGCCCTAGGGACTGAACCCAAGGCCTTTCCCCTGAGCTACGTCCCCAGCATTTTTATTTTGATGCAGGGTCTTGCTAAGTGGCTCAGGTGGGACTCAAACGTGTGATTCTCCTGCCGCAGCACCCCCAGAGAGCTGGGACTATGAGTATGTGGGACCACACCCACCCCTGCCTGGCCCTTTTAGGTGCTGTGTTAATTTTGAAACCCAGAGCCCAAGGCGAAGTGCTCTCTGATGACTCTGCAGCGGATATCGGCTGAGGGCAGCAGGTGGTGCGGTGGGAGGCGGGAGGGACAGAGTGGCCGGCAGGCACGCTTTCCCCATAGCGTGGTGGGCTGGCCTCCTACAGGGACCTTTGAGGGGGCAGAGCGGAGGTGGCACTGTCCCATGCGGCACTCCCGCTGGTGAAGCTGCAGCCCCAGGACGCAGGGTGGCAGTGGGGAGGCAGGCAGGTGGCCCTTTCTGCTAGTGGACACGTGCATGGGGTTCTTAGAATCTAGAGTGACAGTGGCATTGTTCCAGGGATCCCAAGTGTCACATTCGCAGCCCCATGTCTTAGCTCAGGTCACTATAACGAAAACCCCGTTGCTCAGGTGGCTTCAGCAGCCAGCGTGTATTTCTCATGGTTCTGGAGGCCAGTACGCCCAGATCCAGGGGCTGGCAGCTTGGCGTCTGGGGAAGGTCCTCTTGCAGCTTCTCAGACGGCCACTGTGTCACCATGTCATCGCAGGCAGAAGGGTGAGAACGCTCTCCGGGACCTCACTTACGAAAACACCGTGATGGGATCTCCTCCTTGTGCGGGCTCCACTCCCGAGACCAGCACACCGGATCAGGTTCACTGTGTGTTTAGGGGTGTGTTCAAGCCCTCGCCTTCCGCATCCTCTAAGGCAGGTCCAGGTCCTCACAGGCTGTTGGTCTGAGGGCCTTGGTTCCTCTTGGAAGCTGCCACATGGGTTTCTCCAACATGACCATTTGCTCGTCAGAAGGAGCAATCTCAAGAGAGCCAGTTCCAACGTGACGAAGTCACCATGCTTCACAGCTCAGTCTTGGAAGTGATGCCACCACCTCCGCTGCATGCTTTTCATTGGAAGCAGCTCTTGGCATCCAGCCTCACCATCCACCCCTCCTTGTGCAGAGGGGATTGTTCAAGACGGTGGACACCGGCAGGCGGAGGCCACCAGGAGCCTTCTTCCGGGGCCGCTGTCTGGCCTCCAGTGACTCCTGTCCCCTTACAGGTCTCCCGTCACATTCTAGCACCAGCATCATCCCAACCAAGTCCAGTGTCCCGTGAGGCTCTCTCCATAGCATTGCTTCAGAGTGGCTACTACCAGTCCACAGACCTAGGAGCTAAGGGGCGAGTCTTCTGCCTCTAACATACAAAGGATGCAGGGGAGGTGCGGGCATGGGCAGACAGTATAAACCACCTTGTGCACAAAGGACGAACGTGGGAATGCTGAGGAAGCCTCAGGCCAGAGCAATCCTGAAACCCAACTGGCCAGCACTGATGCTTCCTTGATTAGGTCTTGGGGTCGAGCGCAGTTTTCTGCGTCTCTGAGCTCCACCCTCTGGGTTCTTACGGTTGTCCTCACAGACATCCTTAATGTTTCACGAAGGATAGAAGATGTTTGCCTCTGGGTGTCTCTCTTGGCTGCTGGTCCCTGCTAGTAGATTTTTGGGGTCCAGGGGCCTCTTTCCATTTAGTAGTCTGTCACTTTCAGGTTAAATTCTCAGCGTTTTTCCTAGTGTGGTTTCCTTAAGCATACAGTGACCCTTGTGCTGCTCTTACTGGGCCCTGTTCCATCACTACAACCACGCACTCCTTGAGATACGTTTCTGTCCGCCTGGACTTCTGCAGAGATGGCTGGGAGCGCTTGTTCCACTGTGAGGAGCCTCATGGTGCATGCATTGCCTCTTAGACAGCCTTCGGCCTGTCCCTGGAGCACTCTGATGCTTTGATCTCTCTGCGGTCTTAGCAAAAGGTTGACTAATCACACTCTTGGTTTGGTTTCTAGACAAGCTTTGCAAGTTGCTTAGAACTTCTTTCTTAATTTTAGCACCTTTTTCTATCTGAAGTGGATAGGGATTTTCAATACTACCCAGTATGGATTCCTTTGTGTTTGACACTTTCCTGCAATTTATCCTTCTCCTTTCACTTTTTTAATAAGCAGCCAGAAGAAACCAGACAGCACCTTTGAGGGATTTGCTCCTAGGAGTGACCATATCCCTTACTGGGCAGAGGATCTGCTGTGCTCGTGATGGTGGACAGCAGTGTTGCGACCCTTTCTGTCACTCATTGTGGGGCTCTGTAGTAGTCAGGGTTTTTTACTAGAGGAACAGAAACAACACAAGATATACAAATATATAAGAAATTACAAGATTGGCTCATGAAGGTCAGCCACTCTTATGGTTAATACATTGTGTCAACTTGAGAACTCTAGATGCTTAACTGAGAAACTCAGCAGCTCTACATCCTGGGGTGCAGAGAACAAGCAGTTACCAGTCTAGGATGTTGTTCACTGTGTCAATTTGAGAAGGTCAGAACTTTAAGTGATTCAGAAGGGGCCAGGGTCCCTACTTTGTAACATCCTCAGTTTGTAATATCCTCACCCTGTGCAAAGGAGGGAAAGGACATTTTATGAGTGTTACACCCACCCTGAAGGTGGGGGGGCACGTGGCCAGTGTACAATATAAGGGAGGACAAGAGGCTTGTTTTCTTTTGTTCTGGCTGCTGCCTTGAAGTGTTGCCCCAGTGCCATGCTACGCTGCCTTGGAGCCAGCTGATTATGGACTGAAACCACCAAGAACTGTACGCTAAATAAACCTTTTCTTCCTTAATTTTGGGTGTCAGATGTTTGTCTCAGCAAGGAAGAAAAAGTAACCAAGACAGCCACAGAGTCAAATGAGGGAGTGTGCAGAAGGCATCTGCACTCCAGAGGCCGAAGGATTCAATCCAAGGTCTGGTGCTTACTGCAGTGTCCTGTTACAAGTCCACACCGGGAGGCTGACGGGGCTGTGATGGAAGACTGAAGAGTTTATGCTGGACGACTGAAGGATCTAAGGCAGGAGCTGAAGAGTCTTCACTGGAAGCCAGTAGACAACGTCCAAGCTGAAGGTGAAGATTGGAGCTCCTCTGAAGAATGGAAACTCATCTGTTCTTCTTCCTTCCCTTTTACACCATCCAGTTGATGAGCCACCCTAGGGTGGGTCTTCTACACTCTAGGGTGTAGAATTGCTAAGCTGATTTAGTTGAATTTCTAAATGTTTCAGATTGACACAATCAATCAACCACTACAGGCTCCCTTCTTCTAGCACTCTGTACCATGTCCCTCAGTTTTTCTTGGGAAGGGTGGAGCTCTGTGAGACCAGCATTGGTGCAGTCAGGGCTAGTGGGGCTTGGGTTGAGATATTGAACAGGAGCTGCTGTGTGACCAGAGATGCCCTGACTGTAGGTTCAAAGCCCACATTTCTGCTAACAGTCTGTTCAAGGAAATTTAGGCTTCCTTTACCATGTTGTTCAACAATCCCCAGCTTTTATCCACTGCCCTGTTCTGCAGCCGTGTCTACATTTTTGATGCATTTGTTATCACAGTGCAGCACGGGTACTAAAATCTGTCTTCACTGTGCATTGCTGTGTAACGCGGTACCCAAATGCCTTGTGCATTAAAACAGCAGCAGTTACTGTCTCAGGGTCTGCAGGTCAGGAATCCACTGGAGGCCGAGCCGGATCCTCTGCCTCAGGATCTCTCACAGATCACAGTCAGGAGTTGGCTGCGGCTCTGCACTCTCTGGGCTTTACGGGAAAAGAATGTGCTTCCAAGCGCACTCCAACGGCTCTTGGCCATGTTCAGTTCTGCACTGGTTGTTGAAAAGAGGCTTCAGCTCCTTGCCATGTGGGACTGTGCGCCAGGGCCATTGGCTTCAAATAACGAGCAGGCAGTCAGAAGGCAAGGGAGAGTGAGAGGAAGGCTAAATCCAGGCTTTCAGAGTGACCTTGGAAATGACCTCTTGGAACGCCATTTTTGACACATTGTATTCATTAGAAGTGCATCACTGGGTCCAGCTTATACACCACATCGAAAGGTAAAATGGGGTAGAGTCGCTCACCTCATGGCAGCCAGGAAGCAGAGTGGGTGAGGAAAGTTGTACCCTTAAGGTTCCACCCCAGTGACCTTTATTCTCCAAGTGGGTTTCACCTCCAATAACCCATTCAACTATGAGCTCGTCCACGGGTAAATCCATGGATGAGCTGGGTGACCTCACCACCCTTCACCTCTGCACTGCTGTTTGTATCATTAAGCCATTCAAGACCACAATCAAGAGTAAGCATCACACACACACACAGACAGACAGACAGACAGACAGACAGACAGACACACACACACACACACACACACACACTGTTGTCCATAGTTGTCTGGAGCTCTGTTCCTAGGCAAGAGTCACTGCCAATTTTGCGGAGACACAGGCAAGTGAGAAAACTTGGTCCTAGCTGCTCGGGCCCAGTCCACCTCAGAGACTTACTTGCCTCAGCTCCAAAACAGGCCTGCAGCTGAGTGTCCTGAGGGGTGGCTACCAAGTGACGAAGTGTCCTTGGGCCACACAGGACACCAAGACGAGGCACTGGGTAGTGACGCCAGAGTAACCCCAGGTTGCACACCCAGGAGAGCTAGGTCAGCACCGCTCCCCCAGGAAGGGGGCCCGAGACCCTTCTGAGGCCACAGCCTCAAGCACATGGCTCAAGGCTGCCATGCTAGGTATCGTTCACCCTCCTGCTCTGTCTTTTCCAGCGCTCGATGTTAGCCTGGCTCCTGGAAGGGGGTCTGCAGATTCTGGAAGGGAGGAAGCTGTGTGAGGCTAGCCCTTGATCCAGTGTCCCCTCTGACAGGGAGGTGCTGGGGATGGGTGGGGCTCTGGGAGACCAGCACTGGTGCAGACAGGGCTAGCGGGGCCTGGGCTGAAGTACTGAACCGGAGCTGCTGTGGGATCAGGGTTGCCCTGACTGTAGGTTCAAAGCTGCCCCTCAATCTCTTCCCTCCCTGAATTCTCATGGGCGTCCATTGTCGGGTGACCAAATTGTGAACAAAAACATACTAGGTTGTACGAGCACTTTGCACTGGCTCCTTTGGCTCCCATTATCTCCTCTCTGACCTCCTCCCTCCCTCCCCCTCTCTGCTTCTGTTTAAAGATCCGGTCTGTCCAGTGCATGACCTCCTTCTGTGACTCTTCTCTAGCATCTTTCTTAGCAATAGCTTTCTCCACAAGAAGAATAAAAGTCCTGTTTGCCTTCATGGAACATCAAGAGACTTCGTAAGCTGGGTCAAAAGGCTCTTCTCTGT
>RJWT010033635.1:0-13857 GCA_004365215.1 Cuniculus paca
AAAATAGGTTTTATTTTCCCCACACCACTGGTTAACATTGTCCCCCATCTACACAATCTAATCAGAATACTTGCTGATTTGAAAGCAAATATAATAACAATAAGAGCACTACTTATTAGCATGCAGCTTAGAAAGTAGCTCATCCCAAATAGTCTATTTTTTTCCACATGAAAAGTTTGGAGATTGCTCAGACAAGCCAGATATTACTTGGAGGCAGGAAAGGGGAGGGACATCTGAAATCAAGAAGCCTCACAGAGAGTTATCAGTCGTCTGCTTTTTGCTGCTAGGGGTTTGGAATGTGATTAGAAAGGGACGTGGTAGGAATCAAGGAATCATAGAGTTGGAAATACAGGCTGGGGGATCAGGGGGGAGTCTGAGGAAGCATAGCCCCTAACCCTGCTATCATTAGCAGTGACCCCATGATGTGACCAGGGCATTAACAAATTCTTTCTAATCCTCATAGAAACCTCGGGGTAGAAGATTCTTCTATTTTGTAGATAATGAAATTGGGCTGAGAGATATGAGTTGACTTGCTCAAAGTTACAAATATTGCAAAGGGCACATCCAAGTATAAAGTATCTGTTTTCCCCAATTCATTTTCCATATTGTATGTGTGTATTTAATTGCAGAATACATATGGCTCAGTCTCCCAGTTCCTCTTTCTCCTCTTATTCTATTTCATTGGAATTTTTCATTTAACATTTCTAGACCAAGGTTGGCTATGAAATTTTGGAAAGCAAAACTGCTGGTAAAATGGGTTTACTCTACCATCTTGCAGCATTCAGTGCATATCTGTAGGCTCACAACTGGAATATTTATGCTTCTGGTCTCGACTTCCCTTGTGAGATTTCATCTTGCAATTTTGACCTGCCTACTTGTCAATGCCACTTGGCTAACAGTAATCTTAGATGAAACATTGCCAGAACTAAAATCTTGACTTCATCCCAGTGTCCATTTACCTTCCCACAGCCTTCCCCACAACCACCTTCCTAGCTCAAATTGGGGACCATTTTACCGCCTTGCTTTCTTGGCCCCATACATATCTATCAAAGAGCTCCAACCTGCCAATCTGGATCCACCCTCAGCACCCACTTCCACCCTCCTCACTGTAATATTTGTAGTCTTCCTGCTTCCAAACTTGCCTTCCTCTTTATTTCCTGCTGAGCCTTTAGAAGGAAATCCAACCTCCCGCATGACTTTAAAGACAACGTATGATTTACCCTCTATCTAGGTTAGTGTCCCTTCATGCACACAGTTATCCTGACTGTGCTTCAGCTCTCTGATATACTTAGCTTCTCTATGGCTTTGACCTTTTTACAATGGGCACTGAATCTTCTAAGATTCCTCTTCTTCCACTTTAGCTGCTAAGTCTTATTCATCTTATCTTCGAAATCTCACCTTTTCTAAGAGAGTCTCCCAAAGCACCCAATCTATCACATGGAAGGCATTTTCCATTTTCTATTTGCTGTATTTTTTAAATCTTTAGCTCTTTTTGTTAAGTGAATATTCATTAATAATTTCTTTACAACATTCTAGTAAAATAGGTGTATTTCTCTCTCTTTTAAGAGAAAAATCCAGGTACAGAGCAGCTGAGTAACTTTTCCTGATTGCAAAGCTAAGAAGTTGAAGAACCAGGATTTGAATCCAAATTATCCTTACTGCCAATTCAATATCTCATGCAATGCACCGTGCTGGCTGCCTACCACACTGCCTATTCAGCGTTTGGTGTATGGTAGGTGCTCAGTCTAGTACACCTCTCTCTTCCTTCTGTCCCTCATTCACTAAGTCGTTGCCTCACTGAAGTTTACATTAAAAATATTATCTGTTCTATTCACATCTCCTGGGCTTGTAAAAAGGATTGGAGTCCTTCAAAATCACAGTTTCTATCAAGTGCCTTTCCTTTGTTTATTAAACAGTTATGAACTATTTCTCTGGAGCTCTTTCTCTGAGATCTTTGATACATCTCTTTACTGGATGTTGGACTGAGCCTCTTAGTTCCCATTCCTTTACTTCATAGAAACTTTCAATTCAGAACCCACTGTCCTCTGGATGAAGGACTTTGTGCTCAAAGTACCTAAATTCAGCTAGGGAGACTGATAAGCAAATAAGCCATGTACAGTATGGTAAATGCTATAATAGGCTGTTGGCTCAGTACACAGAGAGTCAGAATATCCCATGGCAAACTGCCTGACCCCAAGGCACAGCTCATCAAAGGTGTTTAACAACAAACTATCTCTCAGTTCATCTAATATCCATATCCTGGATACCAGTTGGGTCAAAGGTAATAGATTTTTTTCAGATTGGGTCATCCCAGGTTTTTTGAAGATTGTTAAACATCTGAAGGATAGTCCTTGGACAAACAGAAAGACAGAGAAGACTCCTGCCTTCAAATGCCAGAGGCTTCTACCTTAGTTTTTCATGAGTCTATCCTCCCCTATTCTTTCTTGTGGTCACCTCCTAACTTTTCCTTCCTTTTTCTTTCCTCCTTTTCCTTTATTGATATTTACTGAACACATTCTATGAGTCAAACACCATTCCAAGTTTGGAAACCTTATGTTAAATGAAAACAACCAGGGTTCCTGATACTGTTTTTTTTTCCCCTCCTGGAGCTATTGGTTTCATAAAGAAGACTGAAATAATTTCACTGATCAATGTATAATTTCAGGCTTCTTCAGGGAAAAGTGTGGTCATGAAATGGAAGATAACAACAACAACAACAACAAAAAACACACCATTTCATAACCCCAGATTGCTTTCTTCATGGCATTTGCCACTGTCTTACTTTTTCATGTGGATTTTGTGTGCACTTATTCATGTTTCTCTGCACTCCTACACCTGCTCAATACCAAGAAAATCATCTGTGATAAAACTAGGGCTGTACAGGAGCTAACTAGATGAAGAGGGTTGAAGCATACCATGTATGGAGAGAAGAGCTTCTGCAAAGCTGCTATGGAAAATAGATGAAGACAAGTTCAAGGAGCAGGAAAAAGGTAGTGTGACTGGAATGCATAACTGCTCTCAGTCCACCCTCTGACCCATAGCAAATGTGAAGCCTGTGCAGAAGATTTCTTCCCAGGTGAACATGCTGAGAAACACTTAGATGGTGATGGTGATTATATAATAGTGGCAATGGTTGTTGCTTTTAATGCAAAGTGGTCCCGGTGGAAAAATAATCCTGTTGAATTCTGTCACTTGGAAATGATATGAGATCTCTGTCTTTTCCCATCTGGCACAGCTGATATGGAAAAGAAAAATAAATGTATTGGCAGAAGTTATCTAACCTGGGGCTTTCAGACTGTGTTCACCACCAGGAAAGACATGGCAATGTAGACAAGATGCATCATATAGCCTGGATCAAAAAAAAATCCATTTGTCCCAAAGCTTATCATGTTTAACACTCCTTCACATTATCTGTGGTGGACATGTTTCAAGGCCCCCACAGAATACCTGCAACCTCAGCTACTACCAAATTGTATACATGTATATATAGTCATGTATATATAATCATATATACAATTATATATATATGATTTTTCTATATGCATGGCAGTATCACCACAGAATCAGAGGTAATCTGTTTTTCCATGTCTTATGCTATGATGTCTCCTTTAGATTGTTACTCTTGTACTTGGAAGATATTATTAAGTAAAGTAAGGATTGCTTAAACACTAGCACTGTAACACTATGAAACCACTCTGATAACCAAGACATCTACTGAAATGGGTAGTATATGCAATGCACATACATTGGCAAAGGCATAATTCATATTCCAAGCAGGATAGAGCCAAGTGGTGTGAGATTTGATCATGACACCCAGGACAGCGTGTAATTTAACACTTATTTTGAGAAATTTCCATTTTGTTTGTTTCAGTATGGTTGTGGGTGACTGTAACTGCAGAAAGTAAAACTAAAGAGGGGGTTATGGTATCTACTGTATTACCTAAATAAACTGTAGCCAGAACGAGCCTGAGAACTGACCCTCAGGAGCACCTGCTGGGTGACAGAGTCAAATGTCAGCCTATAGCCCTATGTTGGGTATGGTGATGTCATGCTCCATGACTCCCATTTGCTTTCTTCATGGCATTTGTCACCCATTGTGTGGTATCACATGGATTTTGTGTGCATTTGTTTGTGTCTCTACCATTCTCACACCCATTGCTTGAGAGCACAGCAAGTCTCTCTCATCCATGTGACAATAGCTGTATCTAGTGCAAAGCTGAGCACATGGAGGACAGTCAACAGACTGGGAGTCAAGTCACTTGCCCCATGTCATTAAGTACAATGTGGCCCTATATCTGTGCACTGAAAACAAATGGGCCATGAAAATCTGGAAAGCGTAGGCATATGCTGCATTTCTTTACTCTGTATTCCCCACATTTGGTACAGCTCGGGATAATAGTAGGTGCCCAGCAAATGTTTATGGAAGCAGTGCAAGATGTACTCACTTTGAAGTGCTATGTGGTATTTCTCTAAGGCAGTGTTTATTTACACAGGCATCAAATCTTCCAGACTGAGTGTTAAAATGCAAATTACTGGGTCCCATCTCATAGATACCTTAGGCTGAAGCAGAATCTCTTATTAAAGGCTACTGAAGGAAGAATAAAGAGTTATTGATGACTTTCACAGGTGATTCTGGGACCAATGAACTATGAACATTTTCCTGAACCTCATACTTCTCTTTCACTAGACTGCATTGGGTTCTGTATTTAAATAGGTTCATAACAGATAAGCTGTGCTAGGGAGAGGATTTTAATGAGGGATATCCTCTGGCTCTGTCCTTTGTTGTTAGAGATCTTAGAAGCTACAAGAAATGGGTGAGTCAAGGCAACAAAAAATGTTTTTTTTGCCCACAGGCTTAGTTCTGTCCATAGAAGATTGGAATGAATGCTCATCCAATCCTGATCAGGTCCTGGAAGTTATTTCCTTCTTTGTATTTTAAGCTGAGTCATTGGGAGGCTCAGCAGTTGGCTAGAAAGTCATTCCTGAGTCCCATTTCCACTTTCATAATTGCTAGGCATGTGCCTTTGACAGTCAGTTACCTTCCCTGAACCTCAGTTTCCTCATTTATAAAATGAACATCATAACCACCTTCAGGACAATGGTGAGAATTAAGTGATAAAATACACAGAAGCATCTGACACAGCTGTATCTTATAAAAAATAATGGAAATCATTATTTAAATACTTACTCTGTGTCAGCAACAGGAGGTTCCTGAGTCTTCTAAAGGCTAAGTGGGAAGTGAAGTAATGAATTGGCTGTGGATGTCTTTGGGGTAATTCCTGTCATCGTTGGCCTTCTCTGACACAGGAAAGTAGCATCTATTTTCATGTGTTCAGCAGGCTGAAGCAACATTTTTCAGAGCAAAAGGCTGTACTGGGACCTCATGGCCAGAGGACAGAGAGCCATAGCATTGATGCTTTAGGTTGAGATGGCCTTAGTTTCTTGCCTGTGTCCCTGAACAAATCATTAACCTCCCTGGGCATCTTTTAGGAAGTGGCGCTCATAACGTACACTTTGTTAAATTATAGGCATTAGAAATAATATTAGAAAAAAAGAAAATTGGATCAGATCTGCCATACATCAAGAGTTCAATAAACAGCAATTGTGATTCATAATAGCTGGTTCAAGAGAGATATATCTTAACTATCTAACACAGTCATGTTGTGGGTTAAAACTATTGTCTGCAATTTTCTATGGTTCAGGCTAACACAATGGGCTGTGCCTTCCTTTGAACTAAAGAATTGCATCCTGTCACTGGCCTTTTATTCTCCTTGGTGTATAGATGAGAATACTGAATCTTAGAATTAAGACATTTCCCCTGTCACAACTAATGAATGGCAATATTATCTAGGATTTCATCTCTCAGAAATTTCTATAACTGCTATATTCTCATCTTTAGATTTTAGCTTTAAAGTTACCTCCACCCAAAAATTATCCTTACCTCTCCCCAGCCCAATGACAACAGCCCCCAGCCCCTCTGTCCTCATCTGTTTTGTCTCCCTCACAGCACTAATTGCCATTGATATGATGTTCTCCCTCAACTTGACTTGAAATATTATGAAAGTAAGAATCTTATTCTGGTTATTATTGCAAGCCCCAGCATCCAACAGAGTCTGGTATGTAGTTGGTATATTATGCAGTGTTCTTTAGGAGAATAAAATCAGTGGAAAATATACGTATAATTATGCAAGGGGGATTTATTAGGTAGGTTTAGAGGATCAGAAGAAAGACAGATCCCACAATTGGCAGCCTATGAGATCAGAGACAGGAGAATCCATAACAGCTATCTGTGTGCTGAAGAACCAGAAGATCCAATAGCTGATCATCCCAAGACAATGGAAGTCATAAAATAAGATGGATCAAGGATTCAGCCTCAGTTCAAGGTGAAAGGCCTGGAAACACACTGTAGAGTTGCTAGTGCAAGCCTATGTTGGAAGGCTGAAGAAATAAATTATGTTCAAAAGTGATGGCAAAGAATGGAGCTCTTTAGAAACAGGCATGTGTTATGGTTGATACATTGTGTCAACTTGAGAAGTCTAGAAGCTTAACTAAGTAACTCATTGGCTGTACATCCTGGGGTATAGAGGACAAGCCTTTGTAGCTCTAGGGTGTTGTTCATTGTGTCAGTTTAAGGTCAGAAGTTTAAGTGATTCCCCAGGGGCCAGGGTCCTTAAACATCCTCATAGTGTGTAAGAGGAGGGCAAGGAGATGGAGTGAGTGCTATCCTTGCCCTAGAGGGTGGATGCTTGCTTGCAATATAAAGGAGGAGAAGAGGCTTTCTCTCCCTCACTTTTTACTCTTGCTGCCTTTGCTCTTTTCTGCCACCTTGAAATATTGCCCCTGTGCCATGTTACCCTGCCTTGGAACCAGCTGATTATGGACTGAAACCTCCACAAGCTGTTAGCTAAATACACCTTTCCTTTCTTAATTTGGACTGTTGGGTATTTTGTCTCAGCAATGAGAAACATAACTAAGACAGCATGCTTCCTTAATTCACCCAGGCTACGAGTCTATTTGTTGGTGCCACCTACATCTGATATGGATCATCCTCCTCTCAGTTTACTGGTCTTCATGTCAATCATCCATAGACACATCCATAATTGTACTTTACTAATCTGCTAGGAATTTCTTAATCTATTCAAGTTGACACATCATGATTAATGGTCACAGTAGGTGTGTAATAAATGTCTATGAAATGGATGACCAAGTGAGCCTAAATGTAAATCCAGACAGTCTGATTCAAGTTCGCAGCCACTGCATGATATCATGTCTTTTCCAGAGTTATTATTAAAGTCTTATCACTTGGGGCTTTGGTGCTTAGTTAATTGTTTTCCAAGAAAATTGAGCCAGAAACTTGCAGGAAAAAGTTTGAAAAGACCTCTTTTTCCCAGTATGAGGCTGCTATGAGTATTACTAGTTTTCCTACTTGAGACTGAACAGGAAATCCACATAGATCTATAGATTACATTCTTTCTGTTCTAGAATGGCAGGAGGGTTTGATTATAAGCTCCCATGGTTGAATAAAAAGTTGATGATTCAGTGCCTCAAATAACTACAGCCAAATTGAATCTGATCATATTCAACTTTTAAAGGCCATGTTTCAATTAGATCATTTTATAGTAACAATTGCTCTAAAGACTTTCCACGAGTTATGTTACACAGATGAAAAACTGCAGGAGGTTTTCAGTAATTCCAGGTGTGACTTCTCAAACATTCTTGCTGCCTTAGAGGAGGTGAAGTGTGAAGGTCACCCATCTGCCACCAATACATTCCACTGCCTGTCTGGTTATCTTTTAGGTCAAGAATACTGTGAGAAGCCACAGATGATAGTTGGACAAATGTTTCCCAGAATTTGTAAGTATTCTTCTCTCCACAACCTGAAATGCCTTAATCTTCACCTTCAGAATCTCCAGGTAGAGAGGTGCAATTGTAAAAACACCAATTATCTTTGTATTTGCACATTGTTGAGTCTAAATCTTCACTCCACCTCTTTCCAGCTGTGCAAACTTGGAGAAATTGCTTAACTTTTCTGAGGTCTGAGATCAACATTTAGAAAGACACAGTGTTCTTAAAGTCCCTCCAGAAGAAAAGGATAAAGTTAGATCATTTAGTCACCTTCTAGGTTGATGTATTGTCAGAAAACCCCGGGTTCTGTAAGTCTAAGAATAGGTTGGTATTATGACCACTGTCTGGGTCACTAAAAATTTTTTATTCTTGTTTAGTTTGTTTTCTGGGGTACTTATTCTAAAATATCAAAAAGGCATTCAATATTCTATATTCTACAGAAGTTTAGTCAGATATATATTACACAATTTTTTTAAGATTCCAAACAGTCACTGCTAATATGTTGAGGAGATTCTTCACTGATGTATTTTTTTAATGTACAAGTTAAGGTGGAAATATGGACCTCAATTTCTCTTAGTGTCTTAAATAATGCATTGGAGAAGCATTTGGTGTAGAAGATAAGCCTGAGGATATTCGTGTGGTTCAGAGAATTCGGGGAGGTGGAAGAGAAAGTCACTCCTCATTTAGAAGAATGAGAGCAGTGTGTACAGAGCTCCTGAGAGGAAGGAATGAAGAGATGAGAAGGAGGGGTTACAGGAAGCCCCAAGACCCCCTGAGGTTATAGGTGGCAAAACATTTCTTAGGGTAGAATGGAAATTTGAAAAACAATGCAACTTAAAGTTGTTTGTGCAGCTGCTTTGCAGTCATTCTACCATTGTTAAATTAGCAAATCCCCTCACTCACCAATTTGATATTGTACTTGAAGATGCCCTGCATGTCAGATTGCTTCAGGGTAGGCTGCAACAGAGGTAGCCTGAGAAAAATTAGAATCACAAAGTAAGAGTTGAACCATAACTACCCTTTCCCCTACCAGATAATAAGCTGATAACTTGGGAAGGACTCTGGACTTCTAAGAGATATAATACCACATTCCCAAGTCCCATCTCATCTTAATTTCAAGGGGGAAAGTGTGTGTGTATGTGTGTGTGTCTGTGTGTGTTAGGATGCTATGAGCTGCCCAGACACACAACTAGTGCAGAGGACACTTTCCTTATATCTTCCTACATTCATTGATATGCATGACAATGTTACTTTGTAGTTGAAGAACAAAGAAGCAGATGTATTGAAAATGGGAAAGAGTGGCAGAGCCATGGTTCAATTTCTATTTCAGGCAGGATTTCTGGTTTCAACTAATGGAAATCCAACTTCAGTGCATATAGGCAGAGAGAAGAAGAGACATTGTATTGCTTCACTATACTAAGTAATTTAGTCATATTTGGCTTCAGACAGGTGGATCCAGTACCACGTCAGTGTGCACAAGAGATTCCCTAAGGAAACTGGAGTCCTGAAATGCAACTCAGTACTTGAATCTGAGCAAGCAGCAGCCATATGATGAATTTCTTCCCTACATCTTTAGATTGAGTCCAGTTCCTTTTGTTAAAGCCAGAAACCCTCAGGTGCTTCCCTGATTCCTGATCACACAGGTGCAAAAAGGCTCCCAATCAGAAACAACTGGTAAGGAATGCCCAGGTCCCCATTCTACGAAGTAGCACTCACCTATCCTATGGAAAGACCCTAAGTGCTACCTGAAATTCAGCTCTCAGGAGTGCAGCATGGTTCTCTTGGACTTGAAGAAGGAAAATGGGAAAGGGTCTGAAGTCTAGATTACATGGCAAAAGATTCTCCCCTATCCATAGTCAGAGAAAAGCTCTGCCTAGGAAGGAATGGTGCCTAGGTGCTTAGCTGTTCATTTAGAAGCTGTCCCTGTCTCTCCCTTGGCTAACTGAACCTGGGGAGGAAGAGAAGAGGGCAGGGAGGATCCCTAAATTTTTTGTTTTGAAAAGAATACAACCAAACAAAATAAAACAGAATAGAGTCAATCGCAACAAAACTATGAACATGGTACATGACTTCTAAACAAGGTAAAAGGCAATCAATAATGTCTACCATAACGCCTCTTGTTATCTTCAATATAACTGCCCATACCATCAGGAATAAATAAAATCAATCAAAATAGAACAGAATACAGAACAAAACAAACAAAGCAGAACAATGAAAGCAATACAGAACTTCGAGATTCTAGTAAAACAGCCATGGCTACCATAATGCTTCTTGTTATCTTCAGAATAGTTGCTAACACCTTCAGACATAATACAATCAAACAACACAGAATACAGTAAAATCAACCAACACAAAACAATGAAAGCCATACAGGGTTTCAAAACAAGATAATTGGACACCCTCAATGGCTGTAATTACATATTTTGTTATCTTTGAAATAACTGTCCATGTCATCAAGTATAATAAAACCAACAAAACAGAGTAAAACAAAACTAATCAGAACGATAAAGACAATATGAGTTTCAAATCATGATAATAGATTAACAGTGGCCACTTCCTTCCCTTTTTACATAATTCCTCTACTTTGACATATATCATGCATTTTGGATCCCAGTAACTCCTTTAGTTTGTTATACTAGGGAGACAACACAAAATTCACTCATGTGACTCTGAATCATTTCATCCATGAGCATGACCTCAAGTTGCCTCCAACCACCTAGAAGAGCCTTGAGGTTATCTTGCTTTATAGCTGAGTAGGTTTCCATCACATAAAATGCCATGTCTTTCTTATCCATTCTGTAGTTGATGGGTAAGCTACCCCTACTTTTTTCTGGCTCCTTGTCAGATAGGGCATTGTTCTCTCTCCTTTGACTTTTAGTCTAAGAATTTTCTTTCTAGTTAAATGTGTTTCTTGTATAGAGCATACTGATGGATCCTGTCTCCTGATCCACCCTCCCTGTGTTTCTTTCTATTGGTGCATTGAGGCCCTCTACATTAATAGTTATGGCCCTCTTGCACTGCATTGTCTCTGCCATGCTATTTTGCTGCCATTGACTCCCTATTTTTCCTCTCCATTCGATTGACTGCCCCCACTTGATGGTCCCCCTCTGTCATTGCTCCTGAGACCATGGTCCTTTTTATCTCTCTCTAGAATGCTCTATAGTATTCTGTGTAGGGTTGGTTTGGTGGTCATGAATTCCTTGAGTTGTTATTTGTCATGAAAGTATCTTGTTTCTCCATTAATTATGAAAGAAATTTTGCAGGGTACATCAGTCTGAGTTGGAAGTTGTTTTCTTTCAGGACTTGCAATACTTCGCTCCAGCCTCTTCTTCTTGATGGTTTGTGTTGTGAAGTCTGCCATAATTCTGATGGGTTTTCCTTTATAGGTGGTCTGTTTCTTTTCTCTAACAGCTTTTAATATTCTGTTCTTGTGTTGAATTTCTGGGATGTTGATTATTATATGTCTGGGTGTAGATTTGTTTTGGTTATGGCTAGCTGGAGTTCTACATGGCTCACTTATTTGAATGTCACTTCCTTTTCCCATGCTTGGGAAAGTTTTCCAAAATTATCTGTAAATAGGGTCCTGGTGTCACTTGTCTTGGCTCCTGCTTTTTCACTCACATTTTTAATTCTTAAGTTATGTTTCTTTGAGTTGTCTTGCAGCCGTTGAATTGTTACTTCCTGAGTCCTTGTTATTTTAAAGAGACCTTTCTTTTCTCGATCACAAGCTGCAAACCTGTCTTCAAGGTTTGAAAGTCTATCTTCAGTTCCTTTCAAATGGATTTGCCAGCTTTCAATGGAGTTTTAAATTTCCTGGATATCTCTTTGAATGTGATTCATGCATTCTAAATCTCTCTTATATTGTTCTTTAATGCTTTCCCTCATTTTCCTATGCTCCTCTATTTTTTTTATCTATGCCTTCTTTAGAGGTGCTTAGCAATTCTTTTATTATGTTTTGCATTTCTTCTTTTACCTGGTATAGTATTACTTTTCTAATTTCTTTCATAGCCTCATGAAATTGTTTCTTTACTTCAGTTAACATCACTTCAGACATTTCAGGTATTTGACTCCAATCTCTTCCGTGTTTACCTCTCCTTGACTTGCACTGCTTGGGTTGGATGGCAGAAATTGTCTTTTCCTTCTTCATCTTGACATATTCCTGGTTTCTTCCATACACATGGGTAGTGGGGTCCCAGGCATTTCTAGCATTGGCTACAATTTCTCTGAAGTGAGACTGTTTGGTTTTTCTAGCCAGTGCTGGTTACAGGTATCTGACGGTGGGCACCTGTTCTTCTGGACTGAGCTGGGCACCAGCCCACAAGGGCCCTTGGAGTTTTCATGGGAGTGGAGCTGGCTAGGGCCTGCAGACCTAAGCTGGTTAGGAATCTACTTTATGTTCTCTGGAACATGCACCAGAGTGGGACTTGGTCCAAGCAACTTCTGCAGGTCCACACCCAACCTGGAGCTGCTGGAAGAAGCTGGTAGCAGTCCTGGACCGAGGTTTATTTTTCCCAATTCCAAAATGGCTCCTGGCCAATCGAAGTCTCCCATGGGAGGACTGGGTCCTCTGCAGTCACCTTCAGTCAGTGCAGACCTCCGTGTCCACTGCTGTCTTCCACTGTTGTCTTCCAACCCTGTGCCTCTCTGCAGATACATTTGGGGTTGCCAGGTGCCACTGTGACCATGTGTCCTTAGGTTCCCACAGCTCCTCTCGCACGATGAGTCTGGCTCCAGGCTTAGGTGCTGTCAGCTACCATCTTCTTCTTCATTTAAGTTTTTCTTTTTATTGTCTCTGTGGGCTTCAATTCACATTTTAGATTTTTTCTGGGTTCAGAGGACCCACTTCTTTTCTTCTTGTCCTCCCCATGATGCTGTATTCCAGTATCTGAGCTGTTTCTCTCAGAGAGTCTGTTTACTCTGCTGCTTACTGTTCCACCATCTTCCTGGCAGGATCCCTAAACTTTTTGCTGATGTGGAATCAGAAGCAGATTCAGTTAGTACCTTTCTTTATGTACTTTCTACCAGTCAGGGAAAGATCCTTTCCATAGGGTCCAACAAAATAAAGAGCAGTGTTGTGCTTCTTGATAAGATGGAATACTCCACAGCTTGAGTCCTAATCCTACTGTGGACTTCTCTGAGCCTCATTTTCCTTCTGTGTAGTATGTGTGCATGCTAGATCCATTTCAGAAATGTCCCCAGGACTTCACCTTTCCCCGTGCCCATAACTTTGCAATTTGACTGCTAGTCACCCCTCTGCTGCTGAGACAAAATATGTGACATAATTAATTTAAAGGAAAAGTTTGGTTTTGGCTCATGGTTTCAGACCATGGTCAACTGACTCCATTGCCTTAGGCCTGTGGCATGGCAGAAATTTCATGGCTGAAGGGCTTGGGTGAAGAAAGCTGCTTATCTAATGCCATTCTGGAAAAGAGAGAGAGAGAGAGACAGAGAGAGAGATAGAGAGAATAGGGGCTGGAGATAAGATAGACCCTCCCAAGTCATGCCCCAGTGACCTACTTTCTCCAACCGGGCTTCACTTACTAAAATTTCCTCCATTTCCCAATACTCTTATCAAATTATGAATTCATCAATCGCTTAATCCACTGATGAGGTTAGAGCCCTCATAATCCAATCACTTCCCAAAAGCCCTGCCTCTGAATACTGCTGCCCTGGGGACCAGGCTTTCAATGCATGAGGCTCTGGGGGACATTCTGGATTCAAACTTTAACAGTGACCTCACAGCTTCTCTACGTAAGAGGTGGCATCAGTTTCCCTGCTTTTTGAATGTGGGCTGACCTCAAGGCCTGCTCTCTGCAGTCAGTTACATGTGGTGAAATTAGAGTATGGGCTAGTCCATAACGACAATTTAAGAGGGCTGGTGGTGCTTCCACTGTTATCCTTGCAAAGGGAAGCTTGCTGAATGAGTGACACAGGACCCTATCACTGTCACTACTGCCCAGTCAGTAGCCACCCAACCATCAGGGTATCGATGAGTTCATTCCAGAGCAGTCA
>RJWT010033636.1:0-13856 GCA_004365215.1 Cuniculus paca
TTTTTTTTTTAATTGGTTACTGGGATTTAATTTGTGTTACTACAATGTCTTTTAAATTTTGTGTTACCACTTCAGGAATATTTCCTAGTAAGTGTCTTCTGTTGAATACTTTTTCACTATCTAGATAGAATCCTGGAGTGTTTAACAAAAAACAAGTTAAACATCATCTACCTTGATTTTGTTGATTGTAACTGAGGATATTGAAAAGCTAAATGATTTGGCCAGAGGCATAGTTTATAAGGACCTTATAGTTTATAAGGTCCTTCCTAGAACCCAGATTTTCTGACTCCAACTCTAGTTCTTTACCACTTGATATTCTTAATGAATGGTAAAAATTGTGATGTATTTTTTTTAAAAAGCTGTTCTAAAAATCTTATTTTTCATTTTAGCAATTGAGTGCTCCTTTGCTGCCTATTTTTTCCTCTATATGTAAACATTAGAAAAATAAAAAGGACAGTAAATTCCTTCTAATTTCATGCCCCATGTTAATCTGCTCAGGCCGTTACAACAACGTATCATACACTGGATGGTTTAAACAGCAAAAATTAGTTTTCTGACATACCTAAAAGTTTGTGAGTCTAAACTCAAAGTGTGGAAGCATTTGTTTTCTGCTGAGGGCTGTCTTTCTGACTTTCAGATGGCTGCCTTCTTCCAGGTCCCCACATAGCAAAGGGAACTTACAAAGCCATGGTCCTGTTGGATTAGAACTTCAGTCTTATAATTTTTCTTTAACCTCTGAAGACCCTAATTCCAGACAGAATCACATTAGAGTTAGGGCTTCAACATATGATTTCAGGAAAGACATAATTCAATCCATAGCGTGCTCTGTATGTTATAACCCATGATGTAAGTAGCATTCCTCATGGCAGCTGACATGCTTGCCTTATTATCCTTAATGTGGTTAGACTTAGGACTGGCCCAAGATGGTGCAAGCTCATTTTATACTGCTGCAAAGCAAAAACAGCTCTATATGATTTCTCTGGCATCAGAATTTCTGATTTTAAATCTTGGCTATGCTGATTAGTACCTGTGAACCTGGATATATTTGTGCCTCAGTTTCTTGTTTGTAAAGTAGATGGAATTATCTCACAGCAGCTGACATCTTAGATTACATGAGGTAGAATCTGATAAAAGTACATACTCAGTGATTATGATAATGATTGCTATCATCATTTGCTATCCTTAATGCTTTGAGGGCCAAATGATTCTAGCTCATTTATTCCATGTACTAGTTCTAAAGATTTCTCTGTTTGTCCCTTACAGCCTTGGTAATCTTCAGTTAATTTTTATACTGTCTTAGTAGGTGTATGGTTATAGAATGTTTTATTTAGGCCTTTTATTATTCTTGAATAATTAAAGAGCAGAGAAATCAAATCAGTCTATGATATTCTGGAATCAGTGTTTTTTTTTTTTAATAGAGAAGGAAACAGGGTGAAAGAAGTTAATAAATATTCAGTTAGACTGAAGGTAGGATTCTATCAGATTTGTCTTTCTTGTATCTTGTGTTTTCGTTACATCACATTAGAACAGTTTAACACTTCTAGATGATATCTAATCAGTGTAAAGTTTTCTAGCATCTGGCGTATTTATAAAAAGTATTAGATCCCTGGTAGTTTGTGACCGAGGCCTAAAAGGCTCTAATTTTGTAAAGCAAGAGGTTGATTACTGAAACACTGTTAAAAACCTTTTAAATATTTCTCTTGCTATTAAAAATGCCAGAGGGACACAACAGTTTGTAATGCACAGGAAAACGTCTAAAATATCCTCTAGTATACAGTTTGCAATTGGATTTTTCTTACATACTTATAAAACTAAGCAAGGAAAATAAACAATAATAACAAAACTCAACACAGATTAACTTCAGGTAAACAGTTACTTATGAAAGGGGAAATAATGACAGTCATCACATGGGTTAGTTCTGGATACTGTTTACATAGTCATAATTGTATAAACACTAAGAGTCTAACCAAAATGATAGTTAAACAAGGTAGGAAAGATTGTATGTTATACCTGGGTAGAGGAAATGGAGCTCAACCCTTTCATATTTGAAAAATCATATACTTGAAACTTGAAATCAAGAAATAACAATATAAGCATGATGTTAGGATGTAATGAAAATAAATTCCAAAATAATTCTGTAAAAGAAATGAAGATGCTTACTTCTAGGAAGGGGTTACTTGGTGGGGAGAGGGGAAAGACTGGTTGTCTGTCTTTTTAAGTAAATCTTTTGGAATTATTTTATAATTCAAACCAACTACATATATAATTCTAATAAAACGAAAGCTAAAAGTAAAGAAAAAGCAAACTTTTGCCTAATGGTAAATATTTTGACTTTAACTTAGTGTTTTTGTTTGAATGTCAAGATAAGCATTGATTTTCTTTAGCAGGCATCATAATTAATTTTCCTAATATTAATTGAATATCTGCAATGTGCTAGGCATAGCAGGGGATGTAAATGTAAATTAGATGGTAATCCTTGCTTCCAATGAAGTTGTGATCCTGTCAGAAGATGAGATATATGCAAATAACCTAAATGGAGGTTAGTATAGAATACCTACCAGGAAAGCAAGCTTTCTTTCCTCAGTTTTTGTGACTCTGAGCTTTGTTTCAGCCTTAGCCTCATGTTTCCAATGATTTTGGTCTTATTTACGATTTGCAGAGTTAACTTCATTCTAGATCTTAATCTTTTTCCAGTCTTGATATTTTATCCTTTTCTCATGGCTTGCCTGATTAGCATTTTCTGTTTGTAGATTTCACCTAAGAAAATACTTGCCCAGTTAGAGAAATTCAGTAGTGAAAAACAGAACCTCTTGTGAGTAGTTCTATTTTTAATTCTACTCTTCCTCTTATGTCAAAACAAGTAATTCTTTGTCAACAAAAAATTTCAGTACTTACAATGAGACGGAGATGAAGATGCTGAAGTATTATATAAAATATTTATATGAGATTTTAAATATAGGTTAAACATTCCTAATCCCACTTACCAAATTGAAAATTCTTCACAATTTGAAACTTTTTATATGGCACATTTCATATTTTTGAATTAGGAGTAGTCAACCAGTAAAAGTTATACAAACATTTCAAAATTCAAAAGACTCCAAAAATCTGAGACACTCTGGTTCCAATATTTTGGATAAGTAATATTCAACCTATATTACTTCTCAACTCTCCTCAAAATCTGGATAAAAAATTTGGTGCTGAAAACGTTGAAAGTGAAATATTTTTAGAGCTGTCTGTGCTATAGTTAACAGGGTAGAGCTCCAAGGCTGGACGCCTGTTGATGTCACTGAGCTAGAGGTCAGCTTGCTTATATGATCTGCCTCTGGCAGCCCATGTCCCTGGGACTGACTTTGCTGTAATCCTAGCAACTTGTTTATATGGCTCTCCTTTGGCACTCTGTTTTTGGTGCTGGCCTTGCTCTAGCCCTGAATGTGTGGTCCATCTCCAGCTCAGCCACTACCCACAATTTGGAATCTATCTGTAGTGATATTTAATATAGGTACACTATATTAATTTGTATTCCCAGGAAGGTACATTATATTAATTTAAGAAAAAGTGTAATTTCATAAAAATACATATCACTCAAAAAATGAGCTAAATAATAATGATAGAAAAATAAGACAAAGTACAGCCCTACGCTCTTGTTTTCTTCAATAGGGCTGTCAGATACCATGCATTAGACTCTGCAGAAAATCAATTATTGTCAACATTTAAGTTAATCCTCATGTCCTCTTCTTTGAACTGGCTATGTGCATATGGGCTACTTGGTCATAATTTATTGTAATACAACACTGTGCAATATATACACTAATTTTTGCTTTATATACCTATCTCTCATGTTAGAAATAATTTAGTATGGCTTTGATATGTGTACAAAGGGTTCATTTAACTTGCTGGATAAGAGCACTAAGTATTATCTCCATCAAAGAGATTAATCAATCTTGTAAAAAAGTGAATTCACATATATTTTAATAGATATTTATGATTCTGAGGCAAAATGAATTTTTTTCCAAATCCCAAGAACATTAAGGTAGAACATAATCATGACAGAACACAATTATTCTAAAAATTGATGTGAGAGATTTTAACTTTTTTATTTGTATTACTCAGGGCCTCAGAAGATCTTATTATTAGCTTATGCATTTTCTGAGAGTGAGGGAGTACTATAATGGGTTCATTTAGATAGCTGTCCATATGTGAGGAAAATTGAGGATTTTCCTGAAAGGGCATGAAGAATAATACCAGTACTTGTTGCTACTTTATTTGCCTTTGTGCTGTTAGAGAAATGTGATACCTGTAATCTCTCTTTGGGTCTCTCTTATATATATCTCTTACTTATATCTCTTATATCTCTTACTCTCTTATCAAATCCAAGCATATTATTCTATGTACTCTATGTATTTTGTTGTAGTAGTAGAGTATACTTAAGTGGTATTAAATTTCCAGGCTTATATACATTGCCAGTTTTCAGTTAACAAATGATTGCTGGAATCTATACCACATGTATTACTGTGTTTTTACTTGGTTTTATTCATTTTGTTTATTACAGCTGTTTTAAAAGCAATTTGAAAATAATGGTCTTTTGGGATTCTGGTTTTGCAGAATTTATTTTTTATCAATATAGTATTATGTATTAATAAACAGATTACTGATTTGATTTTGTATGTAATTATTGTTCTTTAGTAAGAGATTAGTATGTTAGTCTCTCACTGAAGTTTACATGCTCTGAATACACCTAAGCTAGGTTTAAACCTGATAATGTGAAAAACTTCTGGTTATAAAACGACAAACTTACAAGGAATCTTAAGAATAAATTAGTTCATAGTTACAGAAGAAGAAATTTGGTGAGATATTGCCGCAGCTTGTAAACTGTCTGCGTGGTCACTGCAAGGTCCCCATAAACTAATGTTAATATTTCAGGTGTTTCTTTAGCACTTTTTTGCAGTTTGAAACAAAATGTCATGTCAGTGTGTTGTTTGTGATCCGTGATTTATGGCACACTTTAAAACACACCTCTCAACCATAGCTCACAATTGACTGACTGCGTTGAACAAGTTGAAGCCTGCCACACACTGTACTAAGGTTTGATGTGCTGCTTCTCTTATTGTAAAATCCCAGCCTTTCTGTTGGTGATACTCAATAGCAGTACTGACTGCATTGTTGATTGTGCTTCATATGTACATATATTATAGAGGCTATTGTACACACGGTCAAAGAGATATGTACAAAAATATTCTTTATATCTTTGTAATAAATTCAGCATCAACAAGAATTGATAAGCAAATCACTGTAAAGAATTGGAGGTTAAAGTTAATGTAATATATCTACATGTATCAATAAATATTTCTATAACTCAGCTGTATATTGTTGAACAAAGACAAAAGCAAATTGTACAAGGATGTGTATTATATAGCCTTTATATGAAGGATAAACCTATAAAACAAATTATATAGGATTTATAAGGTAACATTTAGATTTAGAAAGGCTTTATCTAATGTGAAGAGATAATGTGTTATGTATAACAGGGCAGAAAATTGTGTGAACTTACAGCTAAAGGAAAGCAACTACATGTTGTGTTTATGTTGTGTTGTCCAATAGTGTTGCCAGCTTCTCATGGCTCAATTTGATGAGTCTTGTAAATTTTGAAGTAGAGAGGACGTGAAAAATAGCTTGTCTGTAGGTAGATTTCTAGTAAACTATCAGTTGATTCATCTAATAAGAATACAACTCTTCATTGAGTGGTTGTTATGTGTTAGACTCTAAAATAAAGGGACCAGATTTCATATTCCTGCTCTAAACAAGTAAGAAAAATATTAATTTAAAAAATGTTGTCTTTGAGTAAATACATAAGAACATTTACACACTTATTTATAATAAAAAAAAAAACCCTCCAAGTGAGAATGTTGTTTTTTACTTTGTTTTTTTACCTTGTCAATTGTCAAAAATGTTTGATAATTCCTGATGGTATCAAAGATGTAGAGAAAGGGACATTCTCTTCAGTGGCAGGTATCAGACAGTGTTGTGTTTCTGAAACATGGTATAACAAAATCTCTTGTCATTAAAAATGCCTGAATGCTTTAACCTGAAACTCATACTGTAGAGAATTACAAGGTTTCTAAAATATATGTGCAAGGATGTTCATCATGTTCAGTTGTGTTCATTGTTTACAATAACAAAGCAAAATAAATAACAATAACAGGATATTACTTAGATATCGATCCATATAGAAGTAATTAAATAAATTGGTATTTTCATGTGTTAGAATATTGTGCATTTATTAAGTAAGTGAGAGATTTATGTATAGCAATATGAAAGGGTCTCTAGGTATTGCACATGAAACAGCTGCAAACAGTATGTCAAGTTTGAATTTTTGTGTAAAATGAAATACTTCTTTTTGTATAAAATGAATATTTCTTAACCATATGCATTAGACACAAATTTAAATGAATTATTACAATTCATTTAATAATGAATGCCTCTGGGGAAAAAAGTGAAGGGGGATGCCTGTTACTTTTTAACTTGTACCTTTTCTTTTTGATTTTCTAACTAGTATGTTTTACTAGTATTTTCTAAATATTTTCTAAATGTCATTAGAGTTTGTGATAGATTTTCTATCTCCTCACCTTGTACCATCATTTCTATTAATGATAAAGCACCATTAACTGCAACATGAAAACAAGCAAAAAACCAGCAGTTGACTTGAATGATTATTTAAACACAAAAACAATTACATTTTCAGTGAGCATAGTTACTGAGGAACATCCTTCAAAATAGGTCATTATTAATAGTTATTTATTGTTTTGTTTAAAACATCATGTAAAGGTCATAACAGTAATGGCTAAAGCCAATTGATTATTAACTGTGGTAATCATTGACCTTAAAATGGAGAATTGGTCTTCTGAATGCTCTTTCAGTAGTTGTTAATAACTGTATTTGAAGATTAACAGTTATACTGTGATAGTGACAAGCCTGCCAAAAGATATTGGCCCCATTCATATGAAAAATTACGTTCTTAGTGTATAATTTGTAATAGCATTCATCAAAATTATACATTCTTTCTAAAAGGAAAAAATTGATTGGTAGCAGTTACAGTGCCAAGGTTAGCATTAATGGTGCTGAAGAAACATGTTTCCTGGCTTTTAAACGTTTTAAAAACCTTTGAAGAGATTTATATAGGTTCTTAGATACGAAACAGTTTTTTAAAAATAGTAAGGTATCTCTTTGCTTACATGCCAAAAATGTGTTTTCTGGATATAGGAAGAGAGTTGCCTACTCCTCCTAATTTTACAGTCTCTTCTTTCACTCTCAATTACTTTTTGGTAAGGGAAAGATATTTGTTTCTCTGCTGTCATGTGGTGGCCCGAGTGAGGCTTTTCTTTTTGTTTATAAAAAACATATATCATTTCAAGCAGATGATGTCTAATTGCATGTTCTAGAAAATAGAGGTCAGATATGTCTTGATCTCACCTCTGTGTTTCTCCTCAAGACATTTTACTTGGAACACTGGAATATGAACTAAAGCCGTATAGGGTGCATAGCATTTGTGAGTATGAGAATAGAGAACTCCTTTTTCTTTCTGCTGTATTGTAAATTGTACTCTTACACAAGTTAATACCCTTTCAAAGGTGGTAGAACACCAAATTACAGTAATTGAATAAATTAAATTTCAAATTCTCATAATTTATCCTAAAATATATATGATGCTGTTTATGGTACTAATTAGATATGTTTCTTTAAATTAACATGTTGCAGACTGATGAAGCATGTTTAATTGTGTTTGGCCAGATCACAAGTAGGAATTGAACTTTATTTTTAGTCATTTGTTTATGCCCTGGTTTAAAATCATGTGCAGAGATCTTTTTATCAGTCAGATGCATAGTCCTGGCTTTTCTTATACCTACTCTAGCAGAGGAAGAGACTGAAATCCCTGTTTCTTAAAGCTCTGATAGGATGAGGCATGTAATCATTGTAGTGTAGGGTCAGAGGAGTTAGATTTCTTGGCCCAAGGATGAACAAAACAATAAATAACTATTAATAATGACCTATTTTGAAGGGTATTTCTCAGTGACTGTGTTCCCTGAAAATGTTAAGAAAGGGAAAGAAATGGTAAGGGCATCATTATGGTCTGAGTCTAAGTTTGAATTTTTCTCAGTCTGTACTTGGCTATGTACAAGCATAATTTACAAACTCAAGTGGGGAGGAAAAGCCTATTGTATTAATCCATGTGTTTCCTTTTCTTGTTTTTCCTTTTTATTTCCTGATGTTTTAAAATTTGTTCCTATTTTCTTTCCATTTCCAGAACTTCCTTTAGTTATTCTTGTAGGGTAGTAAGTTGTTTTTCTGTCTTTGAACGTCTCAAATTGCTTTCAGTCCTGAAAGATATTTTTGCTGGGCATAGAATTGTGGATTGAAAATTCCTTTGTTTTAGCACTTGGAAAATACTGCCCCGTTTCCGTTTGACTTCCATGGTTTCTGATGAGAAATCTGATGCTATTCAAATTATTTTTCTAATATAAATGGTACCAAATAGCCTGCTGCTTTCAAGATTTTTTTTTTCTATTTTAAAGGAAAAAAACTAACAAAAACAATGGTACAAAATTTCAAAACGTGATTGTAGGAAAGTAACAATAGTACATGGCATATCGTTATCTTCAATGTAGTTGCTCACATTACAAGATATAAGGCATGAAAAATTAATCAATGTAGGCACAAACCTTTCTTTTCAATGAACTAATAACAATTAGTAGTATAACTATTTTAACTGTTTTGTATGTATGTGTTTATTTTTCCATTTCCCTTCTTTTCTTCTTTCCCCCATCCGAGTTTCTCTTTCCTTTTGAACAGTTTCTTTTCATTTCACAATATCTATTGTCCATTTTGGGTCTTATTTACTCCTTCAGCTTCTTACACTAGGGAGACAATATGATGTTTACACATGCATGTCTGATCAAGATTTTGTCTTGTCTTTTGCTTTTAGTGCTTTATTATAATATTTTAATATGCGTTTCTTTGGGTCTATTCTGTTGGGGGCTCATTTATTTTTTGTTCATAGGTTCATATCTTTAACCAAGCTTGGGAAAATTTCTGTTCATTTTTTATAGTACTGCTTTAATCCTGCATTCTTCTTTCTAAAATTCCATGAAATGACGTTTGAATCTTTTGTTATAATCACCTAGGTGCCTGTGATGGCTAAGCATAATTGTCAGCCCCACAAGGTTGAGACTCTTGGAGATGTGAGTGGATCGTGGGGGTACATTACTCTTCAGTTGGAAATTGGTCACTAGAGGCATGCATTGGAAGTTACACCTTTCACTGATGTTCTTCCTTTTCTCTGCCTTCTGGCCATCACGAACTAATCAGCTTTGCTTCCCACAAAGCTCCACCCTGGTGTTTCTGCCTTGGATTCTGCCAGTCATGGACTGAAACTTCTAAAACCCTGAGCCTAATTAAAACCTTCTTCAGATTGCTCTGTTGAATATTATATTCCAGAGATAGGAAAGCTAACCCACTTGCCTGAGATTATGTTCTTTTTTCAATCTGCTTTCTCTGTATTTTTCAGTTTGGGTATTTTCATATTGTTCTGTTTTCAAGTTCAATAATTATTTACTGTCTTGCCTTCATTCTTTTGTTTCTATCATATAGTGACTTTTAAATTTTGGCTACTGATTATAGTATTTAGTGCTAAAACTTCCATTTTGTTTTTATATCATTTCTTTCTGAGGCCTTCTCCCTCTCTTTCTCTCTCTCTCTCTCTCTGTCTCTGTCTCTCTCTCTTTCTATTGGTTCAAGTGGTACTGTTTAATTGGTTGTTGAAACATTTTTTACAGTGACTAATTTCTCAAATAGTTCCAACATGCATTATCTCAGGGTTGGTATCTCTTGATTGTCTTTATTCTTATTTAAGCTGCAATATTCTCAGGAACCCAAGGAACAATACAATGATGAATTCCCCGCATGTTGTTTTGGCCTCATATTTTCCAGAGTAGATTCTAAAGAAGCCAACAACACAGAAACATTAATGAGCACAGGCAAAGTCTAAGAAAACATGCTCTTTGTAGCCAAAAACTCAGAATCTTCATGTGTTTGTTTTATAAATAATGTCTAAGTTTTTAACTGTACTTAGTGGGAAGAATAAAACATTCCATCTTGTCCTAAATCAAAGTGCTGGCTTGAATATTAATCCCTGATATCTGGCTGATATGAGTAATATCATTTACTAGCATTATATAGATAAATTATATGAATCTGTCAATGCTCTGGTTTCTCCAAATAAAAATTTGAAAGGCCATAAAGTTAAAGGCTATGAGTAAAAATTAAAACATACCCAGGAAATTTTTAAATGAAGTTCAAAGATCAAAAGTTCTTATTATTTTTAATCCCTATTAAATTTAAAACTTATAAGTTAACCTGACATTACAGAAAAAGTTATTCTTATAATGCCTTATATTTTTATGAGAATAAATGTAAGAAAGCCTTTGTCTGATAGTACTATCTCTGTTTTACAGAGAACATAACTAAGGTTAAAAAGTTAAATAATGTGTTCAAGGTAGTTAAACTGCTGTCAACGGTAAAGCTGAAAATGGACTTTTCTTTTATATGGGTTGTATGTTTAGATCTCTGGGCCCTTACAAGTATTCTTTTTTCTTTGAATGGTCCTGCCTCACTTCCATGTCTGGAATGATCTTTCAGAAGTCTCTCATTTTATAACTTTCAGGTTATCCTTTGCTTCACCACAGGTACAAAAATCTAATTGCTCTTTCATCTTTTATCCTAGGGTAATTTTTCTATAGTGGTTTCAGGACTGTTAGTGTGAATATCTCTATGTATTACCCCACTATACCACTATCACTGCATATAAAAAGCAGAACTTTTACTTTTTTATGAGTATGAATTTCACACAATTGATGATACGTATTTGCAAATTGAATTACATTTAATATTTGAGTCCCAGTCAAGTACTTACTTGATCGTGTCCCATTGCTTACTTTAAATTTAGTGAATTCCACAATGTTAGGGAAGTACAAATTGCCAAAGACATTAAGAGACTGAGTCTTCTAAAAATAAAAAAACCCAAAACCTTATTGAATGAAGTATGTTTTTATTGATCCTTCTGTGCTGTTTTTCTTTAAGAAATGATGAAAATTTAGAGTTTTCCCCAGATTAGCATATAATGTTTTCTGTCTTTTGCTCAATCAAATTAACTGGTTTATTTTAAAGCAATTGTACTGAGCTTGTACTATGTGATTCGTTTTGTTTTGTTTTGTTTGGTTTTGTTTTGTTTTGTGGTGCTGGAGATTGAACCTAGGGCCTTTGCAGTGAGCTACATCAGCAGTCATTTGTGTGTTTATTTATTGAGTGAGGGTCTTGGTAAATTACCAAGACTGGGTTCCAACTTCCTCAGCCTCCCAAAGTTTTGGGATTACAAGCAAGTCCCACAATGTCTAGCTGTGATTTCTTTACATGAATTGTCTCCTCTAATCCTCATAACAACTCAGTGAAGGATGCACTATAATGATGCTGTTTATGATGAAATTATTGGGATTTGGAGAGCATTAACTGTATGCCTCATTAGTGGTGAAATGTGTGATTCAAGTCCAGTCCTTATTAATCCATATCTAGTATTATTCAGCTAAAGTTGTAGAGATCCCCATCCACACATTTCTTCTTGTATATTGTATTAGTTTTCTGTTACCATAACAAAATAGTGAGATAATCAGTTTAAAAAGGTAAAAGCTTATTTTTTATTTTTATTAGTACACATTTGCAATACATAATGGGGAGTTGGTACATGTAAATAACACATCCTAATTCCTATTTCCCTTCCCTCTTTCCCTCCGTCTTTTGGGCCCTTCTCCATTTGTAAAAGATCTATCTCCCTCTTTCCTATTATCTGTCTTTTATTTTGCTCTTTAAATTGTTTATACTTTGGGTTTCTCATATAAGAGAAATCATGTGATATTTAAATGTGTGTGATTTATTTCATTCAACATGATGGTCTCAGGTCGCTTCATTTTCCTATAAGTGACTCAAATTATCTTTCTTTATGGATGGGTAGTATTCCATTGTATATGAATACATTTTCTTTATCTATTTATTGGTTGATGGATATATAGACTGCCTCCATGATTTGGCTCTTTTTTTTTTGTTTTGTTTTGCGGCACTGGGGATTGAACTCATGACCTTGCACTTGCCAGGCAGGCACTTAGGCCACTGAGCTAGATCCCTTGCCCTCATGATTTGGCTCTTATAAGCTGTGCTGCTATGAACACAGGTATGTAAGAATCATTGTAAAATGATTTATTGAACTCTTTGGTGATAATACCTAGAAGAGGAATAGCATGTAACATTTTGGAGATTTTATTTCATAGTTGCTTGGCCCTAGTTTGATTTGTTGATTTGGCATATTGAAAGGCAGTACATCATGATGGGAGTATATGGTAGAGGAAGCTACTCACTTGGTGGCAAAAGTAGCAAGAAAACATGGGAAGCAAAAAAAAGGAAAAAGAGAAGGAGGAGGTTTGATTCCTGAGTCTGCCAGCCTGCACACCTTTGCATTTTGCCAGAAAGTTACCAAATCACAGCATATACATGCACACAGACTGTTTGCCAGTTTCTAATGCATATATTTTGCAAACACGAGGAGAGAGAGTTGGGCATGGTGGTGGTGGTAGGGAAGAAAGTGTATAGCATCTCTTCCTCAGTCAATCCTTTGTTCAGTCCCTTGTTTGGAGTTTTAATTGTTACAGGTAACAGGCCAGAAACTGAAGAACTACGTGTGTGAGAGACAGACATTGTGAGTGGGTGAGCCCCAGCGGATAGTCTTCGGGTGTCCATTTGATAAAGGTTGGCACAAAGTCAGGCAGAAGGCAGTGCTCTGACTCTGAGGGCTGGAGGTCATAGGAGATACAGGAGATCACATCCCAATGCTGGAGCTGTACAGGAGACAGAAAAGTCTTACACCCCAGTGAGTGGTTCTGCTGTCACAGACATAGTCACAAGAGAAACCAGAGAAAGTCAACAGATTGTAGAGACAGCAACTAACAGACAGATGTTTGAGCAGGAATGAAGTGCCTCTCAGGTATCTCAGAAATGATTATGGAGAAAATTTGGAGATATACTAATGAGTTCTAGCAGTCAACAGGCTAATAGAGAATTCTAGCTCCCTAATTCATTCATTATAAAGCAAATCTAACTATATTTATAGTCCCATGCAAATGAAGTGTTGGGCATGTATGATTTATACTGTTTTCAGATTCAACACAGGTGAGAAGCTGTGTAATTCAATCATAGTGTTACCATGTTGCTGAAGCAATTCGTTTTATAATTTCTTGGAATATATCCCTCAATTAAGTGTCTTATGTTCATGTACTTTCTTTTCCTCCCATTCTCCCTACCTTCTGCCCTCATGAGGGAGCTTCCTTCCACATGCTACTGAGGTTTTATTGTAGGGCCTTGTATATACTAGGTGAGTACTCTACCACATAATCCTAAAATACTATTTAATACTAGGTTCTAACTGAACGACTTGTTTTTTGTTGGAACAATGAGTTGATCTTTTATATTTCTGATTTGTATGTTGATTCTAAATTAGCAAATTGCCTCTATACCATTATTTCTTTTTAGTTTTAAAAATGTTTAATTTTCTCAATACATACAAGTTTTTGGTCTAACAAAGGATAATTAGATGTAGTGTGTAATATTTTATAGTGATTTTTTTAAATTCCATACTTCATAGAAGTTGCTTTGAAAGAATACAGGCCAGGTAGAAATACTGATTTATACTTAAAATTCTATGTTAAATATTTTATAATCTTTCAACTTTTAAAACATCTGCCTGCCTGCTTCCTTTCCTTTCC
>RJWT010033637.1:0-13861 GCA_004365215.1 Cuniculus paca
TTAGGAGACAGGAAAAAAAATGGAGATTTTTTTTTTAATTGGCACATGTGATTGCAGGTAGGTCTAAAATCTATAGGACAGGCCAGAAGCTGGAAATTCAAATGAGAGCTAGTGTTGCAGGCTTGAGTCTGAAATTTGTAGAACAGACCAACAGGATTTCAACTTAGGCAGAATTTCTGTTTCAGTCTTAAGACAGAATTCCTTCTTCACCAGGAAACCTCAATCTTCCTTCTTAGGGCCTTCAATAGGTTGGATGAGGTCCACCCATGTGATGCAGAGTAAACTGCCTTATTTGAAGTCAACTAATTATCAATGTTAGCCTTATCTACAAAGTATCTTCACAACAATATCAAGACTAGTGTGCACCCAAAAACACAGCACAGGCTAGACAGTTGACATAAAATTAATTATCATGTAGCACTTAAAATATATCCAACAGAACCAGAATTTACTGAGTTCTTTGCTCAAAGAGACTTAGGGCTAGTGATCATCTATAGATGAATAACCTAAGAACCAGGTAATGCTTGAAAGTACACTGGGTCACCCAAGGAGGGAACAGGATGTAGGTCTCCTAAACCCCAGTTCAGTGCTTTTTCAATTTCTGTATCTAAGCATCACAAGCCCCAGTGTGCCAACTCCCACACAGATTCTTTTTTGATCAGACTTGGTTGGGTGTAAAAATGGCCATGTGCTTTTAAATTAGTGCCAGTGAGATGACATTCTAATCAGCCAAATAGCTATTTCTTCAATAATCTCAGGAGGAAGTTAGGTACAGCAGAAGGCTAAGGACTACAACAAAATGCAAGAGTTTCCAAGAGGCTGGAAAACATATGTGGACTTGGAGCTTTGCCTTTGTGGGTTTTATTTCTCAGCTGTCTACATTCTAGCCAGCAATTACGTTGGGGATTCTCATTTGCACCTATGTTCGTCTCCTTGCAAAACTAAGCTGTATCAAGATTCAACGGCCTATGGAGACAGGCCTCTTTACTTTTCATTGGTTAGGTCTAAAATGGTATAATCAGCTTGTTTCTGACTCTTTGTGAATGGAATAAGAGCGTTTGTTGTGTGGAACCATCTGGCCCATGCACAGCACGGGTTGTTCACATGGGGCCCGCCTGGCATCCCTCTGAGGTCGGAATCCTCCTATGGCTGGGGTGGCTCTCGGAAGCGGTCAACACAACACTTGGCAAAAATCATCCACAAGAGCATCATCAAAACAAAAATTCTTCCCACAACAGAACGATTACCAGACCAGCCTGGAGCTTTTCTGTGGGCGCCAGGGCGTACTTAAAGAAATTGCCCAAAGACCAAGGCAGATAGAAATGATCTGTTACCATCTTTCCGAGCAGCCTGCTTTTACTTCTCTGAAATCATGGTTTGCAATGTGTGAGTCTTACTGTGTTTTGCCCTTGGCAGGATAACAACCAAGAAAACCATCACTCCTTAAGCAAGTATTTGTGGATTTGAGCAGTACATATCAAATAATAACAACAGCTAATTGAGCACTTACTATATGCCAAGGAAGGTTCTGAGCATTTTATGTGAATTAATTCACTGAATCCTTACAACAACCCTATAAGGCAGGTATTTTATGATTCTGATTTTGTAAAGGGGAGGATGAAACAGAGAGAGGTTAAGTTTGAGAAAGAGCCAATTTCCTGGCTAATGGTCAACGTCTATTAATTCCAAGATGCATTTTTGTCACATCTTAACATCAGTGACATTAAGATGTGTCCTACAATACATGAAATCATCATTGTGTCATAATTTCACTGGAAGCTTTTTTATTCATTCTTAGTGATGCTTAAAGTAATGGTGTGTCTTACAGTCAATAGCATCTTAGGTGTGATGAGGGGTGGAAAGTGAGAAAAGCAGGAGTCCAGGTAGTTTCGTCCAGACTCCACATTCTCAGGCCACATGATGAGAGTTCTGCTCCCCGCTGGTGCAGTAAAAAGGGGAGGGAAAAAAACAGGCTTTGATTTCAACCCTGGCTTCAGAAACTGTGTCAAGTAGAATTTCTGAGAAGACTATGCCACTTACTGCTTTCAGAAAATGGTGGCTAACAAACAAAACGTGAGGTGGATATGATGGTGCATATCTAAAATCCCAGCTACTCAGGAAGCTGAGGAAGCAGGATCACAAGTTGAAGGCCAGTTTGGATAATTTATCAAGACTGTTTCAAAACAAGAAAAACTGAAAGCGCTGAGGATGTAATTGAGCACTCCCGAGGTTCAACACCCACAGTGGGGGGTGCTTTACTTAGTTGGTTCAGAAATTAAAAAAAAAAAATCCAAGGCCAAGGCAACCTAAAGCAACTTCTCTATCTTTTATTTTTGCTTTTATTTTACTGGTTCCCTCCATCAAACTCCTCAGGAATTTTGATATGGCAACCCCACCATCACTCCACTCAGTGCAAGGATATTCTGCCTGAAAATATCCAAAATGTTCTTGTTCTGTGTACAATCAGGCATGGGATTTGACTCTCCTTTCACTTATCTTCTCAAGCATAAAAGTATCTAGATAGGGCTAAACTTAAGATTTCTAAAAAGAGTGAAAGCAATTTAAAAGAATGAAAGAGGGAAAGTCAGGTTTGGTGCACCTGTGTGCATGTGACTGTGTGTGTGTATGTGTGTGCAGTGTTTGAAACTGTTTTGTTTTATATTTGGATTGGTAAGGGAAAAAGTCCCAATTTTTTTTTAAAGCTATGATTTTAGCCAATTTATTTTTCCTTCTTTTTCTATCAGCAGCACATCGATTTTGTTGCCCAGGAAACTGGTGGGAGTTTCTGGAGAACTAATTACCTCATTCCAAACCAAGAGGTCACGAAACAGTCTTTTCAACTCTGTTTTTCTATGAAACCGAAGCCATTCTTGTAGCTCACCTGAGTCTCTCCAGGGCCTGAAACCTGAGCCTGTGTGCATGGGATTTTGCACTTCCTGCTGCAAACCAGATGTTAGGGTCTAAAGGGAAACCCCTGTAGCTAGAAGTGGGAAGGTGGGGGAGGAAGGATGAGGTCACAAATCCCTGCAGGAGGCAATCACAGCTCTAACCCAAGGCTGCTGGAAAAACATATTCCAATAAATTAGCTAGATTGTTTTTATAGTCTTCAACTCCAGCATTTGTCTTTTTGGTTTGAAGTGCCTTTCCCTCTTCTCTGTTGCAAGTGGTCTCCTTCCATCTGTACTTACTCCACTTCTCCTTAGAGGAGACTTGAGGGAACTGTGCTACTTGGGTCAGTCTAGGTTAATGTCATGGGTAGCTTATTGTTTTGTGCACTTTCAAAACCAACTTAAAAGGATATCATCCTTCTCTTCCAGCACTGGTCTGTGAAATTATTTCCATACTTAGCACCTTTTAGAAGTTGTGTGGTCTATTGCTGTGTCCATTCATCATTTCAAGAGCCTAAAAGCCTTTGAATTCCGCATTCTGCAAAGTTGGGGAGCCCCACCTCCTCCGTGATACCCTCTGTGACTGCCCAGCACCCTGTGCCTTTCCTCCTCGGTTGCTGCAGTGCCACTCACCAGCACTACGTGGCTTAGCAGGGAATGCTGCCCTTCCTCCATGGGGCTGTGCTGTCCCTCTTGATTGCTAAGTCCCTCAGCGAGAGCTGCCAGATAAAATACAGGATGCTCATTCAAAATGCGAATTTCAGATGAACAACAAATACCTTCTTACTGTGTCTCAAGTGTTGCGTTCCATATTTTTGTGTGGTGAATCTGCAGCAGGAAGGCCAGATTCTCCTGCTTTTAAACATGTAGCAGCACCTATTGTGGAGGCAAGACTGTTCAGAAATGCTTAGTCATAGCAACAACCACAGCATACAATAATAGCCAACATTTACCAAGCATCAAGCATTTGTATTTACCAGAGAGCGTGCTAAATACTTCACACTAAGTTCTGGAGAAAGTAAAAAATATGCACGAACATGTCATTGGCAATGCAAAGTAGAATATGATTTTATTAAGACAATATAATTCAAAAATTGAGAGGAGGCACCCTTAGCCACATGGCCAAGCACTGTCCCTATGACTTTGTTTACCTAATCTCTCCTTATTCTCCTCATTTAAAAAATCATGGTGCTAATAGCTCTTTCCTCTTGGAACCGTGGGCAAAGTTTAAATGGGCCACTATACTGAGGGCTTAGCACAGTGTCCGGCATGCAGTTCAGGAAGTGCTGATCGTTGGTGGTGGCGGTGATGATGGAAATGGTATTGGTTGTGGTGATGATAATGGTGTAGTGGAGGTAGTAGTGGTAGTGGTGATAGTGCTGGTGCTGGTGCTAGTGCTGGTGCTGGTAGAGAAAATGTTTTTGTGAGAACTTACAGCAATTCTTTGGCCTGCCTAAGTAGTCAGCAAAGCCTGCAAGGACTGCTTAGCTTAACAAATCAGAGGTGATTCCTAAGAAAGAAGAAAACAATTTTAGAATATGGTGAGTAGACTTACCTGATTGCTTTAGTTTATATTGAGAACTCAAAATCTTCTTTTCCATCAAAATATAAATAAACTGTAAGTCCTCATTGCAAAAAAAAAAATTGCCATCTTGAGCAATTTAGAGGTCTAAGGACACAAGTTGAAAATTCAGTGATAAGAAAAAGAAACCAACAGATACAGATACCTGACTGTTGATATCTGTCATTGCATATCAGTTTCTAAACTTATCAAAAGATAACATTCACAGGTGAACTGAGATATTGATTATGAGTCTATCTACTGACTGACAGTGAAAACAGCTGTGAAACCTTGAATATGCTTTCTAAAAATTCCTTTTGCTCCATTCTGTCCTACAGGAGGACTTGGGTACAAAAGTATGTGCACAGTACTCAGGACCTTCTGGATCTGAGCTTCCTCTGAGCTTTCTGCTCAGGGCTGGGGCTGTGGGAATGAAACCAGAGAGGGTGCCAGATGGCAGGGTGTGGGAAGCCCAGGGCTGGAAGGGATGGCCAAGATAAACAAGCGACTGGAGGTCTGAAAAATGAATGGATAAACATTCAGACCAAAATCAACAGTGATGGAGAAGCCAACCCAGTCTCCACAGCTGGAGAGGTTTTGATGCGTGAGTTCAGTCTCAAGTCCTTGAAAGAACTTCTGTGCATCTGTTTTTTAAGCATCCTTGCCTTTGAAGGGGGCTTTGGGATGTGGGGCACAGTTCCTGGAGCAATACAGGAATTGTTAGATTTTTATCAGCTGGCCCTTCTGTAAGATCTCCACTTAAAAACGTCTAGATGACTGGATACTGACTGATGTTAAAGTAGTAATGTTACATTTTTAAGTATAATAATGGTATCGTGTGTATATTTTCAAAAGAGTACCTTTTAGATGAACATAGGACATTTAGATGAAATGATGATGTTGTAAATTCACTTCAAAATAACCTGGAAATGAAGGCTGGAGATTGGCCATAAGTTGATAGTTGTTTAAATTTAGGGAACATTGTATTATTCTACCTTTAAATATGATGCTCGAAAGTTCTCATAATACAAAGGTTTAAAGAAAAGCTGTAAAAGATGCCTTTCTTTCATGTCATTAGAAAGTGAGAATCTGTTTTGAGGGGCTGGTTTGTTTATTTTCTTAACACATAAAAGATACTGGTTCCAGGTCTGCATAGAGCACAGTGAAACGGAAAACAGCAAAACTAAGCCATTTGGAGCTAAGGAACAAACATCTCATACATCTGAATATGTCGTGACAAGATGTCTATATTTTCCTGTAAATTCACAGTAATGTGTATAATAAAACTGCAGCAGAATCTCTCTTCCCTGGATAATTGAATTGTGAGGTCTAATCTTGAGGAGAATGTATCAGATGGATCTAAACGATGTTTCAGAGTAGCCATCATTACTTGGTTGGCTGGTGGCCTCTTTGCTGCCCTGGGGGATCTTGTCACAGATGGGAAGACAAAGAGGAAAGAACTACTAGAAAGTACGGTCTACCACACTGACCAAAAGTCCCTGCTGGAATTCATCTCTGGCTCCATTCATTTCCTCCTAAACTTGTGATACAATGGGACGGGCTTTTTGTTTTGTTTTGTTTTGTTTTGTTTTGTTTTGTTTTGTTTTGTTTATTTGGTTTGTCTTTTCAATCCCTGATAAATTTGAATTATAGTCACTGTATGATGTGCGCTATGAAAAAAACAAAAAAGCAAAGTGTTTAGAATCCTTGTCTAAACTAGAATAACTAATTTGGCTTTGAAAGTAATACAAGATCATCTCCTGACCAGCAAAAGCCCCCAGAGCCTGTGTGACTGAAGAGTTAGTATTTACATAAGGAAAATGCTTCAAGCTCATTTGCCATCAATGGGGGCTGGATGGGAATGTCTCAGCCCTTCTCTACGTATGGTTGGCACAGCCATTGACTGTATAATCTTTCTTAGTTTGCAAATGTTAGGAAACCAGCACATGTCATATCATATTGCTTTTAATGCAGTAAGGAGTCAGATGATACAGCACAGCTCTCTCAGCCCAAGAAGGCGGGATGCAGGCCTGGCTGCTCTGCTAGCAGAGTCCAAATCAATTATGCTCTAATCAGGACTGTTTCCGGAACTGGTCAGACTGAGGTTCAGAGTGAAAAGGAAAAATTGCTATTTCTCTCAAGATCCTGTTTGCGTTAGCGGACTCCATCTGAGACACATCCTGTTTGACCCCTGGTGTGGCGGGGGAGGGGAATTATGCTGTTTGACTTTGACTGTTGCGGATCCCACAGCCTCTTTTTTTTTCCCCAGAAAAAAGTCCACTTCTTATTGAAACTCAGTCATGATCCTTAATCTATCTGAGCAATCTATCTGTGCAATCTATCTGCACAGTCCAAGCTATTCATGATTCTTAGAGCAGCTCCTGGTACATCAGAAACCCCAGGACATTTGTTCAAAATGTCTATTTTACACAATCTTTAGGAGGGTGCTGGTATGATCAGCTAACGGCTCACATGATTTGAGATGCAATGCAGTTCAAGAACTGGCATTAGGAGCCGGGCGTGGTGGCTCACGCCTGTAATCCCAGCACTCGGGAGGCTGAGACAGGCGGATCATTGTGAGTTCAAGACCAGCCTGAGCTACAAAGTGAGCTCAAGGCCAGCCTGAACGGCATAGTGAGACCCTGTCTCAAAAACACAAAGGCCAGGGATCTAGCTTAGTGGCCGAAGCACCTGCCTGGCAAGCACAAGGTCATGAGTTCAATCCCCGGTGCCAAAAAAACAAACAAACAAACAAAAAAACTGGCATTAGGAAAAAAACTGCTCAGATCCAGGCTTCTCATCTTAGGCCACTGACTCCAGCCAGACTGAACTCCCATTTATACTCTAATGCTGGGAAAAATGGTTTCTTGGGTACCTAAAAGGGACCATCACAAGAGCTGCTCCTACCTGCGGGCACAGGAATTCTTTCGGATGCCACCTGCATGCACCTGCATGTGATTAGTGAGAGTCAGGGATGCAGTTGGGGTCCGCCTAGGTCTACTGTTGGACCCTGACCAACTTCTTACCAGGGCAGCTCAAAAAGAGAAAAATAAGGGTCAAATCAAACTTATTCAAATTATATTGTGGTTATATTAACCATATATTTCTGGAGGTATTAAATCTTTTCTTTTAGAGATATGTTTATTTATTGTACTGGGGGTTGAACAGTGCCTCATACATATTATGTAAGCCCTTTAACCCTGAGCTATATTCCTAACCTTTTTCATTTTAGGGTCTTGTAAGCTGCTCAGACTTGCTTCTAACTTGTGATCTTCCTGCCTCATCCTCCCAAGTAACCAGGATTACAGGGTATGCCACAGGGGTATGCTTTGCTCTAAAGATTTATTTTTAATTAATTAATTTTTTTCTTGGTACCAGGAATCAAACACAGGACCTTGCACTTGCCAGGCAGGCGCTGTGCCATTGAGCTATATCCCTGGCCCTAATTAATTAATTTTGAAATAGTTAATACATGATACTTCTTGTGCAAAATTCAGAATGTACAAATCGTCCTACAGTGACTATGTGGGAAGTCTTCCTCCTACCCCGCACTGCTGGTTTCCAATGCCAAACTGTTGCTGATTTCTAATTTCACCACAAAAAAGGTGCTGTATGAATATGCCAGTAGATACATTTGTAAAAACTCATTTTTAATACAGCAAGTAGCATCTTGCTGAGCAACATGGTAAGAATTTACTTTTATGTCAGTACATTTGAGGAATTTTAAAACAAACATGAATGATAATGATATATTGGAGTTGGGCATTTTAAAAAATGGCCCAAAGACTACACAGGCACACGTACACAGGCACATGTACACACACACACACATACACGCACACACATTTGGTAACCTCATATCACAGCCCCCAAAAAGTTTTTGAATTTTTATATCAGAAAGCTGAAACCACTGACATAATACTTATAAACAATAATATATAAACAATAATATATTAATTACATACTTAGAAGTTAATTATACTATCTTACATGATACACAATATTTATTAAATAACTATAATGAAAGAGCTTCAGAATCAATTCGGTCCACATTTACATCCTTGTTCTGTTATTTTCTAGCTCTAAGAACCTAGAACTGACAACAGACAGATGCTGCAGACAGGTTACATAAGATAAGGCCTGGAAACGTTCATTGAATTTGGCAGCTGGAAGATCAATGCAGATCCAGCTCCAGAGCTCAGGGGAGTGCTGTGGGCAGGAATGGGGGTAGCAGCAGCTGGGAAGGAGAGAAAGAGTTTGCTGTTGACTGCACACATCTCTGTTGAAGCGAGGCATTATGTGGTCCACTCTTAGCACAGTCAGGGGTTACTAGTCACAAAAATATTGTTTGGCAACCAAAAGAAGATTGGTTTTGGCCTCCTATCTGTATTTTCTGAGCACTATGAAGGGAATGTGTAGTGTAGAATGATACTACTTTAAGTTCCATTTCTCCCTCATGTACAGTAGACAGTGAGGATAGGCTTGAAATGATGGGTAGGACTGAACCCTTGACATACTGTTTTTTCCGTATATGTATACACACATATGATACCATTGAACTGATAAATTAGGCACAAGAGATTAACGATAATAACTAATAAGGAAATAGGAAAGTTATAACAGTTAGGTGAATATGCTATGTGGTTTCTTTCAGTCCACCTACCCACTGCCATGGCATAGATACAGTGGACAAACAGATGTTTCACTTCCAAGGAAGGACAGATGGGAGATGTCATCATGCTATTCAGAACAATTTTTTTAAGAGAATAAAACCGAAAAAAATAAAACAGAATAGAGTCAAAAAACCAAAACAATGAACATGATATAAGACTTCAAAACAAGATAAAAATAAACCAACGATGGCTACCATGTTGTCTCTTGCTATCTTCAAAATAACTTCCCATACCATCAGGGACGATAAAATCAAACAAAACAGAACAGAGTAAAACCAATCAAAACAAAACAATGAAAGCAATACCGGACTTCTAAACAAGACAGTTGGAATACCACTGTGGTTACCATCAGAACAACAATTTTGAACTTATGAATTGTTCTGAAATTTTTCACTAATATGGAAAATGTACCATGCCTAACCAAAATGAAGGAAAATTAAACAGCAATTAAGGGGACTACTGTACTTTGCTCATATTCTGCGGTTCTTCTCGTGCTTTTCTTGCTAGAATTGAGATTCTCCACCTTCTCTTAAATCTTTCTCAGTTGTGAATACACCTCTCCTCCTCTTCTCCCTGTTCTGCTCTAATTCTGTCTCAAGAAAACCTCAAAACCATAGCCTGACAATGACAGTCTCCTTTACAGAGAACAGAAATGATTTACAAACACACTCTTGGGCTGTCAAGAGGAGATGGGTAATCTTAGGAATCCTGCAGTGTAATTAATGTTTTGTCCCTCCACAAATAAATATATGATGGGCTAAAGCCAAGCCAAATCCTATTTAGACCACAGACACCCATCAACTTACCAAGGGCTATACCTGAGCAAAGCCATGAGGAGCTATGAGCAGTGTGTGCCTGCGACAAATTTAGCATGAATTAGGTGATCACAAGCACCTCGTTAGAACAGCGGGAGTGATCCTCGGAAACATTCAAAGAGCATTCTAAGACCTCTCCCATTAAAGACGCCAGGTATTTCTCTGCATACAGAGTTGGCTTTCTTGACCCACAGCCATGCACCATGCATGTGCCATGATGTAGCACACTACACTTTTCCATTTCTCAGTAAGCTACTCATAACCAAAGCCTATCTGAAGAGTGCTGGGCAAATCTTGGACACCACCCAGCATCCCAAGATGAGCAGGTGATGGGCAAAAAAAATGACAGGAACCCAAAGGCCAGTGGCTTAGCTCCAAATGCATCCAAGCTCCTTGGAAAGGAGGCCTCTCTCAAGGCCCTTGATCTCCTTCTTTTGGAAAACTAAAGATCAATTTTATAAAGCAGAAAGATGGAAAGTTTGAAGTTTAGTCACGCTCATAATAATGATCTGGTTTACTTAAAGATGCAGTGCAAAAGGCTGAGACAGAAGGATCGTTGTGAGTTCGAGACCAGCCTGGGCTACAAAGTGAACTCAAGGCCAGCCTGAACAGCATACTGAGACCCCGTCTCAAAAAGACAAGGGCCAGGGATCTAGCTCAGTGGCCTAAGCACCGGCCTGGCAAGTGCGAGGTCATGAGTTCAATCCCTGGTGCCACAAAAAAAAAAAAAAAAAGATGCAGTGCAAATAACAGGGTTCACATGTTTCACCAAATTCAGCTAAAAGATGAGTGCTATTTGAATTTGAATGAGTAATAATTCCTTTATATAGAGATAAACTCAAGCTAAGAGAAACACAATAATATAACTGTGAAATTGTAGAGTCCAAGCTTTGGAACTGTACAAATCTTGTCACACCCTGATTCTATCAGTAATTACCTGTGTGTCTGTAGACAAGTTGCTTGATCACTCTGAGCCAGTTTCCTTATCTATGAAATGAAGATAATAACCGTACCTACTTCATAACATTGTCAAGAACCTACTGTACATCTAGGGCATTGTGCCACCCAGAGTAGCGTTCGATGAAGAGTTTCTATCTTTGTTCCTAGGAATTCTTGGGGAATCAGGCTTCATGAATGTGCAAGAATTTTTAATTAAACTTTTAAACTTTGGAATGACTTTACATCTACAGAAAAATTGCAAAGATATCTCAGAAAGTTCTCGTACACCCATCACCTGGATTTTCTTAATGTTAATATGTTAACATTACCATAGTACATTTGCCAAACTAAAAAGTCATACTGTTTCATGTATTGTTATTAACTAAACGCGACACTTTATTCTGATTCCAGTTTCTTGTTCCAGGATGCAATCTAGGATATCACATTTAGTCCAGAAGAATGTATATCTTTTAATTAGCACAACAATCAACACTATAAATCAATTAGATTCTGTTGTTGTCAAAACCTAACTGTACCTTTCTAAAACACTTGAAAGTTACTAAAAATTTTTATTCTGTCATGTAGTGTTTTTTTTTTTTTACAAACTTTCTGGCTTATTAATTGGCATTGTAAATTCTTCTTGTGTGGTTAGTAAAATAGCCAAATACAAGTTAATCTCTGTCTGAATTAACACAATATTTAAATTAATTTGGATTTGAAATTAATAAGATTTTTTTTTCTTTTTTCAGATTAAACCCAGAATCTGTGAACTGAGCTACATTTTCAGCCCTTTTCTATTTTTTACTTTGAGTCAAGGTTTCACTAGGTCATTAAGTTGCCCACACTGGGTTTGAACTTGTGATCCTCCTGCCTTAATCTCCCAGACTGCTGGGATTATAGGTATGCACCATCACGCCCAGCTAAAATTAGTAAGATTTTACTTTGTACTAATCATATCCTGCAAAGAGATGCAGTGTTTGATGTGTAGTAGAGGTTTAGAAAGCATGTATTAGAAAGAAAGAAAGAAAGAAAGAAAGAAAGAAAGAAAGAAAGAAAAAAGAAAGAAAGAAAAAAGCAAGCAAGCAAGCATGTATTGCTGAACAGACCCTAAAAGTGAATTTGCATCTTCTGACAGTTTGATCTACTTACAAGCACAGTTAGGAGTTGTTTGCCATGAAGCGAGCCTTGCTTTGAATGATCTCTTGGAGCTTAACTTTGCCTTTACACACAGAACCTGTTTGTACAAGATTATACAGACTCTGAGTAAATAATACATGCCGTTTGGCAAACCACGAATTCCTCTACAGTCTTTCACACAGCAAGGATTGTCCCTTGGAGGGTGGGGAGGGGTCAGATCTGATGTGGAAAATAGATATTTTATTTTCATCTCTGAAGAAAAAATATTCATGCATCCAAAGATCAGTTTCTGGAAAGTTGCAATAGTTGCTGTTTTTAATAAACAGTGATAAACAGAGATAATGAGCATTGCCAGGCTGGCTGTGGCAATGAGAAAGACAGAGATAAAGGTATCAGGCTCACTGTGAGCTTCACGGTGTGACCAGGTGGACATGCTGCAGCCTTGCCAGGACCTCAGGGGTAAGTTATTAAAAGACAGGTGTAGCAAAGACAAGCCTTCCTTCACCTGTGTTGAATGCAGCACTGCATGCAAGTCAATCCTGTCATCATTCTTTTATTCAACTCGCAATACTTACCAAGTGACAATTACAGATGTACACTACTGAAAGTGTCACCTGTGGATTATCCATTTACTTGAGACCTTGTTATAAAGGCAGAATTTCAGCCCAGCCCCCAGTCCTGTGAATCAGGATCTGCATATTAACAAGAGCTCATGGACGTTTACCTCAGTGAAAGACCAGGCCAGATGACAGGTGTCAGAGCCAGCATGGTGCCAGGAGACAGATGATACAGTGATTGATGAGACTATCAATAAAATTTCAGTCACAGCTACAGGAGGCACCCATAAAGAATGGTGCTGTTCCCTGGAATGAGCACCAGCAGGAAGCTGTTACCATCCCAGCGAGAGCCGTAGCTATAGAAGACAGCTGAGCTATGGAACCAATAGTGCTTGGTAGAGCCAAACAGCCATTACCAGACTGCCTTGTCAAGGAGCAAGCTAGGGGAAAAATACTCGATCTTTCTCTCATTCTCCAGCCGGGGCCTCCCAACCCAACAAAACCAGGGGGCAAGAAAATTCAGTAGGTATAACCTGTAAAGGTCAGGTGCCCAGGCCAGACAGCACAGTGAGGAAGGGTGGAAAATGTCTCCATTGAAGCCAAAACAGAATATCCATCTCTCCATTAAACATGGTTCTTAGCTCTTTAGAAGATCTTAGGTATCTGCGGTTTGTAAGTGAGGATAACTCCTGTTGTTCTAATTTATATGAACACTAGATTTTTCAAAGTGGCCTTGAATTTGCTACTCTAAAATACACTCAGGTCAATGTTTAACAAGCTAACCATGTTTCTTTCCAACTATTATGTGAAAATCCCTCAATTGGGTAGTAAGAGGAAGATAGAAATATTAAATATGGGCCTGGCCTTCAAGAAGTTTGCAATTTTAGGTAATCAATGCTTCCTACATAAAACTTTGCCAGCAGACTCAAACAATCATTCAGAATACCCCAGAATCAGACTGCTGAATTCAAAACTCAGTCCTTACTCGTACGAGCTATAGGACTGAGGACACTTACTAGCTAGAGGCCTAACTTCTCTGTGTCTTTGTTTCTTTCTCTGTGAAATTGGGATCACAACAATGTCCTGAGTCCAAGGGTTGCTGGGGGGCGGGTGGTGGTGAAGATGAAATGAATTACTACATTAGAGTGTTTTCTATGGTTATCACCTAGTGCACTGCCAACTCTGTATGGATTAGTTACTGAAAAGTAAGAACCACAAAGAGCATAGTACCAGACTCATGATATAAAGTTTTCCCCCACATTTATTGAAATAATTCAATGAAAGAAAAAAA
>RJWT010033638.1:0-13856 GCA_004365215.1 Cuniculus paca
GATGTATAATCTTTTGTGAAGTTTTTATGGCAGGACTTCACAAAGCAAATATTTTTCCCCTTGTTTTATGTCACCCTGACAAACAAAAATGCTGAGCTATTTAATTACAGAGACTGCCTGACACATTCAAAAAGTCAAATATTCTGGTGGCATCTAGCTGAAGGGGAAAAATGCACTGAATTCCCAGAGTTACTTGTCAAGACAATGACACCAAGGAAACTAGTAAATAATCTGGTGGGTTCAACAGTAGATGCTACGATGTGCTTAAGTACTCCCCAAGGTCTTCTGTCAGCATCATTAGCCCTACAGCCTAGTGTCCCAGGATGGTAATACTTTGTTTGAACTTCAGGCTGAGGAACTGGAAGATGAGGGAATATGAGAAGAACAATGGTCAAGGCACAGGTTCATATGCCATGAGCTGGTCTGCATTTTACAGAAACTTTCAAATCCACAACTTGTACTTTTAATTTTCAAACTCGTTCACAGAAAGAATATGTACAGATGCACAGAGGAAACTGAATATTCCTAGTGCAAAACTCCAAGGTATGACAGACAATTCCCATGACCATACAAGAGTGCACTAAGATATTATGTCTTGTCTGATTTAAAACCTCCAACGCATCAGCAAAATATGTCATTTACCTTTATTTAATTCCCATTCCTCCTTTCAGAAGTTAATCCCCATGATAATTTCCTGTCTATTTTACAGTGTTAACTAAACAAAAAGTATGTAAGTCATTCTTTAAACAGCTTCTGTTTGCATACTTCAAAATCCTCTCATTTTATTTCTTCCATCAATCATACAGCAAAAAGAGAAAATGTACCCCTCATATGTGAAACAGACACTATTTTAAACCCTGAGATTGAACAGTAGTAATGAAAGACAAAGTCCCTGTCTTGAAGAAAGCTATTTTCAAGTTTGGAAACAAAAAATAAACAAGTAAAAAGTAAGATTTTTGGGGTGTTATGAAGGTTCTGAATACAATAGAATCATATAGAATAGCACAGAATGATGTTAGGGGTGGGAATTTCTGGTGATGGCTATAGAAGTCCATTTTGAAATTAAGATTTTGATATGACACAAGAGTGATGAAAAGGATGAAAGGAGACAGCCAAAAAATATGTGAGTTAAAGAGTTGCAGAAAAAATAAATAGCATGTCCAAGTGTCCAAAGGCAAACATTAGGGTAGATATACTTTACAGAAAACAGGTCAGGGGAGCCAAAGAGTTATTAATGCTAAGTACAGTGGCCAAAAATTGAGGGTGAGTGAGACCATGTAAAATATTGTAGGCACAAATTATGAAGAGGAAGACATTATGACTGTCTTTAATTGCAAACAGCATATTCCTGTATGCAAAATATCCTAAAGAATGCACACACACACCCACACACACACACACACACACACACACCCATACTAGAGTTCCATAAACAATTTAAGTAAATAGGAAAATGTGAGAACAGTGTATATTATATTCCTAGACATACAATACAAATTGAAAAATCTTAAAGTCTAATCAAGAAAATTACACTCAAAATGATATCAAAAGAAATGAAGCATTTAGAAAAATTTTTAGTAAAAGCAAGCAAAACCTATAAAATTGAAAAGTACAAAAGAAAATTTTAACAGCCATTTAAAACGAGGGACCTAATATATTAGAAAATTAGAAAATTTTTAAAATATTCTCTCCCAAACTAGTCTATAATTTATTTCAATTCCTATCAAAAATCTATTGGGCTTTCTTGGAGAAATTTTTAAAATTTTGAGTACTAAAATTTACATGTAAGTGGAAAATAAGTAGAATAGCCAAACTGTTTAAAAACAATAAAATTTTGGGACTTCCAATCTGATTTCAGCCTGTGTTAGCATCAAAGCAGTCATGCATATCAATGAAATAAAATCAAAGGTTGAGAAACTCTTACAGTTAATTTTTTTCTGCTAGAGGTGCCAAGGAAATTCAATGGGAAAATAATTGCCTTTTTTCAACAAATTGCAGTGATGAATAGATAGCTACATTAAGAGAAAAAAAAAACCATAAAACTCCTCGACAAAATTAAAAAATAAACTCAAAATGGATCATAGTCTTAACTGAAGGAGTTAATCTATAAATCTTTTGAAATAAAACATTGGAGAAAATCTGTGAATTTAAGTTAGACAAATACTTCTTATTTATGATACTGAAAGCACAATATATACAAATTTGATAAAGTAGATGGTTTTAAAATTTATTTTAAAAGACAGTCTCGAAAAATTCACCTTCAAAAAGACAAAGATAAAAGCCAGAGAATCAAAGACAGAATTTGTATAAATGAATAAAGCACTCTTGCAATTCAAAAAGTCAATTTTAAAATGGGAAAAAGTTTACACACAATAGGCAAAAAGTATGTGAAAAATTTCTTAACACTATTAGTCATGTGGAAAATTAAAATTATAGCTACAATGAGACAAAACTTCACATTCACCAAGAGGGCTGTAAATAAAAAGACAGGCAATCATGAATATTGGGGAGCACATAGAGAAGCTGGAAGACTTATGCTTTGCTGGTAGAAATGCAAATCAGTAAAACCACTTTGGAAAACAGTTTGATAGTTTTTGAAATTGTTAAATATAACATGATAATTACCATGTAACTCAGCAATTTTACTCCTAGGTAATTAATTACTCAAGAGAAATAAAAACTTATGTCTACAAAAGTATTTATTTACCAATGTTTACAGCACTTTTTCATCATAACTCAAAAATGGAAACAACCCAACCATCTATGAATTGGTGAACAGATAAACAAACTATAGAATATATACATATTAAGTTACTTTACAGAGAAACATGTTACTAAAATATACAAAAATACATAAACATAACTTCATTATGCCTGCATACCATATGATTCACCTACATGAAATTTCCAGGAAAGGTCAATCTGTGGGGAAGAAAGTTGATTAGTGATTGTCAGCAGTGGCAGCAAGAGTAAAGACTGACTGAAAACATGGATGAGGAAACCTTTTATAGTAACAGAAAAGTTCTAAAACAAACTTCTTGTGATATTTTATAATTGTATAAATTTACTAAAAATTGTCTAACAGTATATTTACAATGCATAAATTTGTAATATGCCAATTGTATCTCTACAAACCTCGTTTAAAAATCATAGTGGTCTCATTCCTTGTAGTAATAACCTAAATATTAATTAACTAATTTATTTTCACCAATTTCAGTTTCATTTTCTAAGTAAATTCCACTTAAATATTTTATTCCTATTCATTATCATGTTGCTATCCCTACCTTGTGTGTTTTCTCCTATGTAGCCTTTTATCATCTGCAATTATCTCCAGATAATGAAGAAGTTTTAAGTGAATGTTACTTCATAGTGTGCTACATCAGTTAGACTAATTTAAAATAGAAGTAGCATAAAAACTTGACATGTAGTAGTGTAAAATTGTTGAGTTTCTCTTGTCATTGTTTGCTTAGCACAACAGAAAGTTTGGATGTAGGTGGCCCTTGATAGGGTACTGTGGTTAAAAATACAGCAAAATGGTTGCTTCAGCTGCAGACATCATGCAAGTACCTAAAACAGCAGCAAGAGGAAAAGCAAATAAAAGAAAAGACTTTCAGCAAACTCCACTAAATTTAAGATTATTCTTGCTCATCAGAACTGAATAATGTGACCACCACCAGCTATGGAAAAGGCTGAGAGAGAAAATGCAGTTTCCCAGACATAATGAAAGATGAAAATGGAGGCTCAGATTATATCTTCCCAGCTAATAAACAGTGACTATCACCTATCCCAATAAAGCCACTTAGAGGCTATGAAATGTGCAGCTGGCTGGGTGCAGATTAGTTCTTGGGACAGAGGATGTCATTGGTAACCACTGGAAGAAGTGAAATGCGAACAGAAATATGATGGGCCTCACTTAGTGCCATCAGGGCCCATGATTATACAAGTAAACTAATGTTAATCTAACATTAAACTTTTATGTGTGAGGAACTTGTGGTTCAGAAAGATCACCTAATTTTCCCAAAGCTGCAAAACAAGAAATTAGAAGAGCATGAAGATTCACTCACAGGTCTTGAATGACAGTTCCATGTTCTTACCATTGTACTGTAATAACTGTTCTTGTTTCCTGGTGATTGGTTTTATTTTCTCTACTGTTAAATTCAAAGAGAATGACTTTCTTTTCCTAGTTTTTTTCACTTCTTCAATTGTGTTGATAATTTTGATCACATATATCTTTGAGAATTACCTGACTCATTGTATGATAAAGATAATGAGAATTTTCACTCATTCAATAAAATGAATGAAAATTATTACTGTAATTTTAAACTTTTATATGGAAATTTTCTATGAACTGTTGATCGTGTTCACTGAGAAAAATTAACTCTTAACTGGATGTTGTGGTGCATGCCTGTAATCCCAGCACTTGAGAGACTGAGGCAGGAGGATCACTGCAAGTGCAAGGCCAGCCTGGGCTACATAGTGAGTTCAAGAGCAGCCTGAATTGCAGAGTAAGATCCTGTCTCAGAAAACAAAAACAAAAAAATAAAAAACAAACAAACAACAAACAACAAAAAATCCATAATTCTTGAGACATCTACTTTGAAGATTTTTTCCATTAGTGTTTCTCAGATAGATTCATTTATAAGTGTTATGCTACTCTTGGGATTAGAACATCATAGGACAGTGATTGGTACAATGGTAGAATTATTTCCTAGTATTTTACATATAACATTAGAAAGGAGATCTGTCTCTTTCATTGGATTGTGAATTGCAAATATGTATCTCCAGAGCTGTAATAGCTTGATTATACCAATTTTTGGTTGAGTGCTGAGGATGGAAACAACTGGAATTTTCTTTCATTTCTGGTGGTAAAATGGTACAACTACTTTGTCAAACAATTTACCAGTTTCTTAAGTTAAACATGTATCTATTGTGTGATCAAGACATTCCACTTCTGTGTGTTTGCTTAAAAAATTGTACGTGATTTATAAACAATTTCTAAGACCTTTAATGGTTCTAAACTGAAAACAATGCAAATGTTCATAAATATGGTAAATGGGAAAATTGTACATTTATTCAATGGACTGCTACTGAGCAACTAAGACAGAACTATTCACACGTAGTGTAAAAATGGTTGAAGCAGAAATAACTGTGCTGAATGAAAAAATTCAGAAAGAAGACAATACAGATGGAATGATACACTTTCATACAATTCTAAAATAAAAGCAAATTAGTAACTTCTTTGGGAGAGCCACAAAGGGCAGTAGAGAAGGAATATAAATGAATACAAGGAAACTTTTTTATATCACCTGGTCTTTCTTTTATTCTTTAATTTATTTATAATTTGGGTTTCTTCTTTTTTATTGATATATGTTTGCAATAAATATAATTATATTCATTTAGGGGAATTGATACAAATCAAAAGTATATTTTATATGTATATACGTATATGTGCATACGTATGCAAACATATACACACGGATAGCTAGAAAGAGGTTTTTCTCCCACATTTCTTGGTTTTGCACTGTGGGCAACAATTGTTTGCTCACTTATAAATTATGAAATATATCAAATATAGTCATCTAGTCAGCTAATCAGTATGTTTGAGGGTATACATATATATATATAATATCCACTATACCAATTACAATATGTCAATTACATATGTATTAAACTGTTGGGGAAACAATAAAAATATACTTGTTAATGTTAATATATACTAAAAGGGATAGCCCTAACAGTGTTTAGGAGCTTCTAAATCATGTAGTTTCATCTCAGAGCTTCTCAACATATATTTAGAACAAAGGACCTTTCAAAACTTATTTTGATCTTAGAATAAAAGAATGAGATGCAGAGTAGTGCTACCACTATGGAAGCCAAGAGTGCCAGTATTGTTCCCTGATTCATGCCAACCGAGGCATGGAGTACTGCCTTCTGCAGTGTTGAATGTAAGGAAAGCAAGACACGAAGGTCTAAGGACAGTTCAGAATTCGATATGATAATGACGGAGGCAGCAGAGACACAAATAGCAGCACCTGGGGAACAGTGGCAGCTCCTCTCAAACAGGCATTGCCCCAGCAGCCTTGACCACTGTGTGGCTGTACTGGACTCAAGCAGCCAATCATGTTCTGGGAGCCTAGGAACAGGGACTGCGTGGGCGAAGCTCCTCCGTCCAGGCTCTTCCACGGTGATGTTTTAGCTGCTACCTTAAGGCAGAGACGACCTTTTCCTAAATCTCTTAGAAAGTTGTTTCTTCTAGTCTAAAACTACCTATGATTGTTTCAATAAATGTAATATCCGCTTACATTGGAAAATGAAGGTTTGAAAAAACAAAACAAATATGAGTTTAAGTAATAGTCATACTGATTAGCTGACCAGTGGACTATATTTTAGGTATTGCATACCTTACAAATGAATAGACAAACACTGCCCGTGATGAAAATCAAGCAATGCTGTAGAAACATTCCTCTAAATAGATATAGACATCGCCAGATAAGAAAGGTCAATAAAGGCAGAGTAGTATCTTATACTTGAATGAGAAGAAAAAGGATTTGAATTTCCAATCCCACTTCCAAGACAACAGGAATTCCAGATAATGTATCTTAAAATCAATGTAGATGGTGTTATTGTTTAAATGTGAAGTGTTCTCCAAAAGGCTCGTATGTTGGAGGTTTGGTTTCCCAGTGCAGCAATATTAGAAGTGAGGCTTTCAGAAGGTGATTGGATTATGAAGGCTTTACTTCATCAGTGGGTTGATGCCTTGATGGATTCGTAACTTAATAATATATCTGTGAGGTAATGGAAACTTGTCAAAGGTTGTGGTCATGTGTGTGTGCCCTGGGGGACTGTATCTTTCTTGTGTCCAGCCTGTTCTTTGGTTCTTTTTGCTGCCTGAGCACTAGGAAGTGAGCTGTGTCTTCCTGCACATGCTTCCTTTTGCCATTATGGTCAGAAATAATGGAACCAACTAATGACTGAGTGAAATCTCCAAAACCATGAAGCAAAATAAATTTTTCTCCTTTATATTGTTTTCCTCGAGTATGCTGTCACAGTGACAGAAGACTGACTGGCACATAGCAGTAAGGTATACAAGGTACCTATGGAATTAAAGCCTCCTTGGGAAAGTTGGCATTGCAATCTGAGTAGTTTAATCTGTAGCATTTGAAAGGAAGATAAGAAACAAGGAGGCTACACGTGTGGGCTTAGCCAAACAGGAGGAACTTTTGAGTTTTAACAGTTTCTTCAGAACCTCGATTCTTCAGAACCTGGATTCCTCAATGTTTTCTCTTTAACATGTGAATATTTTTATAGGCATTTAATTGCTTGCTGTGAACTTTATGTAATTTATTTCATGTGTAAGAACAATAAAAATCGTAGCAACATCTCCAAGAGACCAAGCAATGACATTTATTTTGGCAGTGTCTATTGATTCAATTTCTCAGTGTGTGAGTTGCATGTAAGCAACTTTTTATTTCCAAGACAAATACTCATAAAAGTTGCATTTACACATTCAGGCTTTTAGAACACCAAGTAGAACACTTACAGACAAATAAAAGTACTTGAGGGAATGGAAGGCTCAGGGCCTTGAGGAAGTGTCCAGACAAGGGAAAAATATAGTGGATAAGTTATTAAATTTTTTAAAGCAAATCGTCTCACCTACACCTCTAAAAATACCCCATGTCTGTCCATTTTCTTCACCTTTCAGACCCCCTTCTCCTCTTGTCTAAGTCAGTGGCAATTTGTTAAACTGATGTCATTTTGTACACTAAAATCTATTTGCCACAAAGAGACTAATGTGACCTTGACCTTTAAAAATCTGTATCAGGCTGCTTCACTTTCCTACTTATAACAATCAAATTGCTTCACAATACTTGTGGGAGAAAATCAAATTTTCTTACCAGGGGTTATAATGTTCATAGTTCTCTGGCTCATACCTTGCTCTCCATCTCAGCCCTCACCATTCTTCCCTATGTGAACTCTGCTCCAGCCGCACCAGGCTTCTTTTTGTTCTTTGATTGTATTAAGCTCCCTTGTGAAAGCCTTTGCACTGGAACAGTCTTCCTTATCTTCCCACATAATCTGATTCCTACTTATGATTCGGGATATGATGCACATATTCTCCTCAAGAGAAATCTTTTTCTGACCACATAGTATAAAGTATCTCCTATTGGTGACTACTTTATTGCCATCCCAGCACTTAGCATTGTCTCAAACTGGTTTTGCTTGTCTACTTTGTCATCTCACACTGCTTTCACTAGAATTAAACTCTTTGAAGATATGACTCTCATTTGTTTAAATTATTTTTGCATCCCCAGTGTCTGACATATAATAGAGATTGTCTACTTATATAGTTCCTAAATTAATAAGTAAACAGCAAAGAATAGATTGACTATCAATTACACTCACCATTACTTGAAAGTCTACCTGATACTGAAAGAGTATTAGCCTGTTGACAACTTATTATTAAAGAGTAATTATACAATGATATGTGCTAAAGCATAGTAGGGAAAACTTTATTCAGTATCATTGCATCATATATAAGGAGTATATCAATCAAATTTCCATTGCTAGAAACAAACTCTAGATACCCACAATTAAAAGAGGAAAGGATTATTTTGGCTCAAGGTTTCAGAGGTTTCAGTCCATCAGTGGCTCATTCCAAGGCAGAAGTATCAGGACCAAAAAGCATTGTGGAGGAAAGCTGCTCAATTCAATTTTTGGGGGAACTAAAAGCAGAGGAAGAGTCTGAAAAGAAGGAGCCATGGACCAGATATAAATCCAAAGGTCAAGACTTCCTGACCCACACAGACACACTCAGAAGTGTGCTTTTCAATCAAGTTGGCAATCAAGATTAAACACCATTGAGTGCACCACAATGGATTCTTGCTGTTGAGGAGAGAGGGAGAGAGTTGACTCAACTTTGAATACAGAGTGAACAAAAGGGAAGAGCTGTATGAAGGTCAGTGGATAGAAAATTTCTTCTATTAGAAGTAAGAAAGATTCTGGCTAAATATGCCTAATAGAATTCTTGCAGATGGCAGGACAGGGTGATCCAACAACACCTGGAGGATGGTAGAGGAAGATGACGTATGAGGGGAAATCAGATATCTACGATGAGGGTTCTTGCTATCTTGACCTATCAGGTCTCTTGATAGATTGAATTTTACAAGAAAATGCACAGATGAGTCTCAAAATAATTCAGGAGATTGACCAAAATTTGGCTGCAAAGAATCTTTGTCAGTATGAAGAAAATAATTCCACATATCTAACTTTCATGCCCTTAATTCCCTTTGTTCATAACCCCCAGTATCAAACTACTAATGACACTTCTTTTTTATGATATTTCTTAAGAGATTAAGAGTACTTCCATGCACAGCACAAGACTGGTCTAGTACTTCTCATCAACTGCAAGTGTTGACTTATCATAATTAAATATCTGAATCGAGAAAGATTTTAGGTTTATAAAATTAACCACTACAAAACATGCTATTAGTGAGTGTATTTTATGTTTGAGTCACTGTTCTAAGTCCTTTGGATGTACCACTTTCTTTAATTTCAGAAGCACTGGTATCTTATGTTGCCCACGGTAGCACAGCTAGTAACGGGTAGAACACAATTGGCCAGCAGGTGCGTGGTACTCACCTACCAGTTCATCCTTCATTTCATTCTGACCATACACATAGATATTTGACCCAAGTTCCCTTTTTCTGAGTCAAAATAGAGCTTCTCAACTTTTATCAGTTTAGTGCTCTAGGCAAAGCTTTCCAATAGAGTGATGTTGGTATCCAAGAAAACCTTAACTAGTCAAGTCTTAGAGATGATTTATTCCAAACTTCTTATTGTATAGATAAGTAAATAAATGTCTGTAAGGTTAAGTAACTTTTCTAGGTCACATAGTGGCAGGTCAGGACACTAATAAAATCTCTGATTTTTATAGCACTTCCTATATAGCCATCAGGGAATGGTAAACAATAGAACAAATGGATTGATTTGGGGAGTAGAAAGTCATACCTACATGAAAAGAATACTATGAAATGGCATGGTACACTGTTCTACTAAGGATGCTTAAAATCCTCCCAACCACTGTTTTAAATAGACTATTATTGAAGATATCTCAGTTTCAAATGACTTTGTCTTGTTTTGATTAATACAGTGGAAAACAGCACTACTGAGTAAAGTATACAAATATTTATTGAACATTCCAGGCAAGTGCCCTACTAGGTGGTGGTATGAGTTCAGACAAAAGCAGGTGAGATGAAAATTGGTCCCTGGTCTCCTGCTAGGCAAAGCAGAATGGTTTTCTTCTGCCAAGCAGAGAAGATAAATGCAGTGAACAAGAAGTGAGAATATTATCCTTATAGGAACTGGTAATGGCCTTCAGTCGCATAGGCAGCTGTGCATAAGCTTTCCAGATGAATTGTTTAAAAATTACTTAGGGTATATCTTCTTTTCTTTGTTTGTTCCTATATTTGCAATTCTCCTATTACTTCTTAGAAATCATTAAGAGAGAAGAACAAATCAAAGCAGGTACACTCTGCTTGAGCTCATATAAGAGTCAGCAAGATAAGCACAAATGCATTTGGGATAGAGAGTGTGAGGGCCAGAGCATAATGTTTGCTTTTCTTTCCCTCACATCATTTGGAGAGGCCACTGGTACCTGCCAAAGCCAGAGGATGTGACCCCTGGTGGATTCCATGAGTCTGCCTTGCAACATTTGCTGATTCTACACTGGTAAAGGAGAATTAAGGCTCCCCCAAAGCTCTAGAAAACTGTTAAATCTCTTCTACTTACCTGGTGGCTTATATCCAAATGTTACTGTAAGAGAAAATCTTGGCCTAATTTGCTGGAACCATAACAAATATTTACTGAATAAATGCATAGGTCATTTGCACCTTCCTAGGAATTACTGTCAAACTAAGAAGCCAATGCGGTATGTCTGTGTGGAAAGCTCTGAATTCTAAAAAGCTTTCTTTGAAACTATCCTTTCTGAATAAAGGTCCACACAGCCTTAGAGGGCCAGCTTGATAAAAGCTCCCACCTATGTTGATTTCCCTTTCCTTTCATATTGGAAAGGAATAAAGTGAAGCCTGAAAATATTTACGACCATCTGACTCCAGTGAAGATAAAAGACAGCCCAGATTGCCTCATATATATACTTTTTAAAAACAAGGAGTAGACCTAGTCTCTGAATTTATAGCAAGTTGCTAAGTTTGACAGAATGGTTTTTTGCCTTATCTCTGCCAAAATAGCTAACCCATAGCAGTGTGAGTTACAAGGCAAGCAGGAGAAGAAAGTTGATTATCAATCATTCGTTATTTCGCAAACCAAATCTCCAACTTCAGAGTGCTTCCAGTTCTTCAGATGGAAGCTTTGTGTTGCTTGCCGTACTTACCTAGTGTGTTCCTGAGCTAGAATGGTTCTTTTCATCCACTTGCCATGCATTTCCTGAACACCTACTATGTGCCAGGTGATGCATCAGGCATCAAGGATACACAAACAAATCACAGCATTTGCCCTTGAGAGGCACCTAAAAACAAATAACTGCAATAAATTATAAAACATGAATTGATTGAAACACACTCTTCTAATGCAAAAATGCTTTGGGAAAAGAGATTTAAACACTGCTGACTTTGCAGTAAGAACATATCTGTTTCTGCATATGGTAGAACGTCTTGGGGTTTTCACTTCTGCATCAAAATTTTTGACATAATTAGCAGTAATGAGAAGCTATCATTAGTTATTTATCATTTTATTGATTTGTATTGCTATTCAAGCACTATGCTAACAACCAAATTCTCACATTTTTCCAATGAGGAAATGGAAGCTCAGAATTTAATAATCTTTTAACACAGAAATTGCCTTTATATTGAGTTTCTTCAGGGGAACTCAAGCCATTCAAACTTTGAAAACAGGAAGGGATTAGTTTCCTCTATCATCATGATGAAAGAAGCCCATCACCAAAAAGAGAGGAACAAAAAGCTAGAGTTTACTGATGCAAAGACAGAATGCAGAGTCTGTGGAGGGGAACAAGGATTTCTATCAGCTCTAACTCAAGCTATTCTGCAGATACCAGACAACTTCTGTCACTTCTAACTATCCAGCTGCTTTTCCCACAATCACCAGAATTGGAAAAGCAGGTTTATGTGTCTAAAATATATCACCTAAGATGATCTGGCTTCTCCAAGAGTTGTGAGATAGCATCCACATTCCTCCTTTCAGAAAAATCTGTTATCACACTGTTGGCCAATTGCAGCCTTTGCTATGTGATACTTGGGTCATTAATGCAGGAGTCAGAGGAGAGTATGAATGATATCTTGGTTGGCTATATCAAGACACAGTATGTCGGATAAGTGGGTTATATTCAAAGAACTACTGAGAATAGCAAAACTGAGATTTCTCATATCTTTACATTGTCTCCAAACATGGATTCTCTTGGAGAACTCTTCCACTATCACCTAGATATTTTGCTATTTTCGTATCGTAGTGTTGTTTTCTGGATTATGATAACTACTACATCATTTACATTTTTCATCAGATGTTAAAAAAAATACTGCTAAAACCTCATAGATATAACATCAAACCATTTGTTCCAAGAAGCAGTATTTAGGTAGCAGATTCAGAATAGCCCTCGCAGTGAGAAGCCTGTTCTGTAATTACCCAGCTCTGCGACCTTCACAGTTGCCTTAACGTCTATGCCCTTTAATATTTGTAGTTGCATAATATGAGGTTTTGATTAGTTTAATACTCTTACAATACAAGTTTATAGGACAGCAGCAAGTGAGTAATTTAAAAAAAAAATTCCTAAGCCCTAGTCTTAAATATTTACAGGTGAGTGTCAAAGGTCTGTATTTACCTAAAGTCCCATAATGGGTGGAAAATATGCATAGTTTGGAACACCAGGACAATCCTTTCCACTTTGTCAATCAATAGTTTGATGAAGCGGACACCCACAAAAAAAGTTTGAGAAGAAATAATTAAATTCACATTTTTCAATGTATAAAGTCTGCATTTGAACTCAAATAACAATAGGCTGTATAGATTTCATGATATTAGTACCAAGCAAAACTATCTACATTTAATAAAAATGAATAATTCCCTAATGAACTTTATGGCAATAGCTAGTTAACATTTTTATACTTTAAACAAGGTATTAAAAACTAAAGTATTACTTTTTCTGGTCACAACCAAAACAAAAGGCAAATCCAATAATTGCGAACAAGGCAATTAAGTTTGGGTTTATGATAAATTTGGAGTTTTATAAAGGTAAAGGCATCCCCAACCAATAAAGCAGGTGCCTTGATCAGCAAGCAGAGTTAAGATAGAATATTAAATTCTTTGAAAACAATTTGGAAAAGAATTTAGAAACCATATCCAAACAATACTCGGGAGCTGACATTTCAAAAATGCATTTGCTCTTTATTCTAATCCCTTTGGTACTGTTATCAAAGTGAAGGCATGCCATATGGAACCAAAAATATTCAGTGAGATGAAGGAGTAGTCAGATGCACAGGATTGGAAGAGGCCCAGAGATTACAATCTGGCTCACCTTACATATCCAATCTCAGTTCCCTAAAGGCTCGTAAGAGCTGTCAGTTATGGAGAAACTGTGGTACAACTGCACTGGGTAGATTTATGCATTCTCAAAGGAACACTCAGCAGACCAATGCATACAGAGATTAACTATTTCATGCAAGGTCTCACAGTAGGTAAGAGATGAAGTCAGAATTGCAACCCATTTCTGTCTCTTTCCACTGCTTGGGAACTTGATTACCTTCCAACCAGCACTCTAACATTTTTGCCTTGTTGACATACAAGCGCAGGCAAATGTTAGCAGGTTCAATGTTTGCTCAACTTTTTTT
>RJWT010033639.1:0-13866 GCA_004365215.1 Cuniculus paca
ACATAATACAATCAAACAAAACAAAACAGAGTAAAATCAATCAAAACAAAACAATGAAAGCAATACAGGGCTTCAAAACAAGATAAAAGGAGATCAATTATAGTTACCATAATGCCTCTTGTTATCTTCAAAGTAGTTGCCCATACCTTCAGACATAGTACAATCAAACAAAACAAAATACAGTAAAATCAATCAAAACAAAACATTGAAAGCAATACAGGTTTTCAAAACAAGATAATAGACAATCCACAATGCTACCATAATATATTTTATTATCTTTGAAAGAGCTGTCCATGCCATCAAATATAATAAAATAAAACAAAACAAAATGGAATAAAACCAAACTAAGCAGAACAATGAAAACCATATGGGTTTCAAATCATGATAATTAACAATGGCTACTATCTTCCCTTTTTAGATAGTTCTTCCCCTTTCACTTTCACAATATGTGTTGTGCATCTTGGATCCCACTAACTTCTTTAGTTTTTTTATACTATGGAGACAACATGATATTCGTCCATGTGACTCTGAACCATTTCATCCATGAGCATGCTCTCAAGTTGTCCTCATTTACCTATAAGAGCCTTGAGGTTATTTTCCTTTATAGCTGAGTAGGTTTCCATTGTATAAAAATGCCATGTCTTTCTTATCCATTTTGCAGTTGATGGGCAAGCTACCTCTACTTTTTTTTTTTGAAATAAGTTTTGAAATCAGGATTTGTATGACCTCTAAGTTTGATCATGTTTTCCACAATTTTGTCTCTTTGGTGTTTGTTTAAAATTTCGTATAAATTTTAGATTGAGTTTTTCTACTTCTACAAAATATTTCAATGGAATTTTTGATAGGGATTGCATTGAATTTGTAGGTCACATTAGGAAGTATCTTAACAATATTGTTTTCTAATACATGAAGATAAGTTTTTTTTCATTTATTTATGTTCTGTTTAATTTCTTTCAGCATAGTATTGGAGTTTGTAGTGTACCTGTGCTTCACCTCTTTGGTTAAGTTTACCCATGAGTATTTTAATTTTTTTTTGACAGTGTTGGGGATGCAGAGGGTGTCTTAATTTCCTCTTTGGATCATTCATTGTTAATGTATAAAAATACAATTGATATTTATTGGTTGGTTTAATATACTGCAACTTTGCTGAGCTACTTGTATGTGTGCATGTGCATTGTGTATGTGAGTGTATAAAATTACTAGTTTCATACAAAGCTCATTTTCTCTGTGAACAAATAAATTTAATTTTCCAATTTGCATGTGTTTTTTTTTTTCTTGCCTTCTTTATTACTTGGGCTAGAACTTCCTATACTGCTTTAAATAAAATTGGTAAAAACTAGTCTTCTTCTACTCCTGATCTCAACCTTAAAAGTTTAGTATCTTAAAATTGAAAATAATCTTGTCTTTAGATTTTCAGATATGTGACCTTTATGAAGTAATTTCCTTCTTTTTCTAGTATGCAGTGATTTTATCTTAAGAGTATTGAATTTTATCAAATAATTTTCTGCATCTGTCAAGATGAACATGCACTTTTTTAGCTTTCATTTTCTTAATATGATGTATTACATTGATTGATTTCCATATGGTGCAGCATCTTTGCTTTCCAAAGTAAATCCCACTTGGTTATGCTGTGTAATCCTTTTAATATGCTGTTAAATTCAGATTTTTAGTGTTTCGTTCTTGTATCAGTACTCATAAAGGATATCAGTATGTAATTTTCTTCTAGTATGTTTGAATTTGGTATCAGGTGACTATGACCGCATAGAAGGAATTAGCGGCTATTTCATCCTCCTCAACTTTTTGGGAGAGTTTTACAGGGATTAGTGTTACTTCTTTTTTTAAATATTTGGTAAATTTCACTGGTGAAGCTGCCTGGTCTTGGACTTTTGTTAGAAGGTATATTAACTCATTTAATGTTGCTCTATCAAAATACCTGGGATAAGTTCTGTATAAGTAAGGAAGTTTACTTAGTTCATGCTTCTGGTAGATAGACATTCTAACCAGCATACAAATTATTTCAGTGTTATTTTTGCCTTCAATTCCATCAAATTTCCTTCAGTTTTCTAGTTATTTTTGTATCTCTGAATGTATATATATATATTACCCAAATTATTTTAAAATGATCTTGAATAAATGAATTCTACCTTGTACCTGGAGAAGGTAGGTCAGTTGACAACAAACAAGCATGTGGTTAGTGATTATTTTTTTATTCTCTGTTTGAAAAAAACTTTCATGGTTTTATTAATTAGTTTTTCCCAATAAGTATGTTTTGAGTACGTTTTGTGTGTTAGGGATATGGTCTAATAATACAATCAGATACCTGTTCAGCTAGTTGGTAGTGGAGTGTTTCTTAACATTTCTTAAATCATAACACATAATGTTAATAAAATTTGCATGACCCAGGAAGATAAGCTGAATGATTTTAGAGAGCATGGTAAAACTTTACTCTTTTACATGAATTGTGATAAGGAAAATATACTCCACTAGTGAATAGCTATGTGTGGAAATGCATTCACATATGCACACATCTCTTTGGATGTATAGTTGTCCATGTAAGATTTTTTCCAATGTTTACAATCACCATCTGAAGTTCCATTCTGTCAATGAGAATTTCCAAATCAAGTTTTTTCTTCTTTTCTTTTTTTTTTTTTAAACTTTTTTGACAGTGCTAGAGACCAAACCCAAGGCCCAACATATGCTAGGCAGTGCTCTACCACTCAGCTTCATCCTCAGCCCATTCATTTTTTTTACTTTTTGTTGTCTGTGCTGGGGGTCAAACCCAAGTTTTTGTGCAAACTAACCATGGACTGTACCATTGAACTTCAGCTCCAGGCCCTTGATCATATTTTATGCATAAAAAACTATATACTATTTTGGATCAAGACTTATTAGTAATGATGTCTTATCTTTATTTTGAAAACTATTTTGTATTTAATTTTATGACATAATGCCACTTGAATTATAAAAATGTATGCATGTATTAATTTGATATGACTAACTGAATTTTTAAAAAGTGCTGACTATCCAACTCTATTGAATAGCAGCTAAGAAGTATTGGAATAAAAGAAAAAAATAGTATTTATTGAATTTTGAACATGAAAGTGAATGGTGACCTTTATAAAAGCAAATTTAATAGTGTTAATGACAAGAACCATGCTGGAGAAAATTAAGAGAAATTCAAGTAAAGAGGTAAAAGTATTGTCAATATTAACTCTTTAAGGAATTTTAAAGGTTACAATAGTTATGTTCATGTTAATTCCAAGACAAGGAAAGAGAAGAAATCAACCTTTTGAGTGACAAATCCTAAATTATCATCCAGAAACACTTTAGTGCTGTGAGTAGTATATTTATACTTCAAAATATATGCAAGTTATAAAAGAATATTATTTTCAGCATATTTAAATAGTGAGTCCTCAATCTACTAAAGTTTGTAATATGTAGGTCTGTAAATGAGGAAGGAGCTGTCTAGTACAGGTAGTCGATGAGGCAAGTAATCGTTTCTTATTCTAAGTTAAAAGAAACATTAGTGGGCAGTTATGGGTTAATATGTTTCAAAATGGCACCATCTGCTAATAGGCACCTAATTCCAAGTAGGCCAGAAATCTCTTCATTAATCAGAGCATGCATGTGAGCGGTTATTGCCTGACAATATGGGTCGTCTCTCATAGGAGCTATCCTCTAGATACTATTTCTCCTGAGTGCTGGTGTTTAATATTCTTTTCTTTCTTTGGTAACAAATACAAAACTGAAAAAATTTAAGAATCTTACATAAATATCAACTTTACCCCATTTCTAAAAGTCCACATATGACCACAGACTAATTTTATTTATAATTTTAACAGCTTCATGAACCCCTCAAAGCCTTATCAGAGGTCCTTAGATGATAAAAAAGGAATTCCATTATGTCGCTCTTATGAATGATTTTATGCTTCCTCTCAATATCCAAGAGAAGTCTTCCCCAGTGTGTAATGTTTCTGATATTATCAGCTATACAATTTGTGGATTTTATATCTTCATATCTGGAGGAACTCCAAAGCAGTAGATATTATATGAGATTCACTTGAATCATGTGAGATGCTCAAAGGTTCTAACAGAGTATAGTCTGAGTAGTGCTAATATCATCTATCCTACCATTGCAATTTAATGATTCTGTTTTTTTTCTCTTTTAATTTTTATTAGTACAGGTTCCAGTACCTAATGCTTACATTCCTTGTGTGGAGTTGGTACGTGCACCTAACACATTGTAGTTACTTTTTTCATCCCCTTTCCCTCTTATGCTTTCCCCTTCCTGCATCTCTTGGTCCCCTTCCCATTTGAGAAATATCTGCTTCACTACTTCCCATTATCTATCTTTTATTTTTCTCTTCACTTAGAATTTGGGTTTATCATGCAAAAGAAGCCATGTGATATTTAGGCTTGTGTGTCTAATTTATTTCATTTAACATATGCGAATATTTATAATATGAACAGCAAATGTATGCTTACAAAATCTCCCCCTCTAGAAAATATAATATGCATAGCAATAATATCATTTATTAATGTTTATATTATATGTTTTCTTTTTTTATGAGCAGAATATATTTATTGGGAGAAAGAATGATTCTGTCTGGGAGAGACAAAGGAGTTCCAAGTGGGTTGCCAATGACTCCGACATCTCTAGAGACTTAAGAGTAAAATTGTGACGTGAGACAGGTCCAAGATGGGGAAAACCTGGGAACTCACAAGGCAAACAGGCATGAGATGGGACAGAGGTCATTTGTAATAATTTCAATTTCTACATAGAAATTGAATATTTCAGTTTCTACATAGAAACATACTTTTCCAACCATTTTCTTACTCAGGCATCTAACATTAGCAGAAATTTTTAGACCATCATCAGATAAACAAGTATACTGTTGAATAAAGGACTCATAGTTATGTGTACTACGACTTCGTATCCCAGTTTAACCAAGAATGCGTCAGTGTTTGATGTCCTGGTATGTAACAGTGTCTTTGTATCGAACATACCCCTCTCTGAATAATATATCATAAAACAAGTTGTGTGCCATTCTCAATATCTCTCATCCATGTGTGAGTTTAACAAGATTGTATTGTCAAATTAGACTCACATAAAGCAGAGTTCTTACCTCACCTTCAAAGTTTAATAACAATTAAAATATTACACTCAAAAGTCTGAAATGAGACAGGTGGAGACCTGGAACATCAAGTTTAACTCACACAGAGGTAGCTGTTTACATTATTAAATATTTCCATTGTAGGTTCCAGAAAGTTGTTCCACTTATATGTAATTCTCCAGGGAGTGTACCTCACAGACTCTGGGTTTATTTCATGTAAGAACCCTTTAGCCAGGAGCCATCCTGCTAAAGGTATTTAATAGATAAGGTCTCTTCCTCCTAGAAAATGCTATTTGTCTATCATTTTCCATTTTCTGGAGTTCAGTTGATATGACAATTAGATTAGATCAGTTGCCTTCTTTCCTTTCCCAAGGGGCATCCACCTTCCAAACAAAATGAATACATCACTTTCCAGTTAATTTAACCCTTTCCTCCTCCTCTTCCAATATATTTTTAAAGGTTGAGAGTATTTTGTTACACTTACTTTTCTTTCTACTAAATTCTAATTTATTACAGCAGAAATATTTTTACTTCTAAGCATTCAAAATCCATCAGTAAAACAACATATGAAACCCTCTATCCTCCTAGTACTCATTTATTTGTGTAAGGAAGATATTACACATCTCTGAAGAATTACTGTAAGAATATGAAATGAAATCTTCTTTCATTTACTTGTAACTTCTAAATAAGGATATGTATCATCTTGTTGATATTCTTGAATAAATCTATTAGTTTAGTTATATGTTATTTAAATGCTATTGTTTTTGTTATAAATAGTATCTGAAATGCTTGTTTTATTAATTAGTAATATAGCAATAAAAATATATTTATCTTCTTTACGCTAAAGCTATTATTGTTTTTGGTGTTTATTTTACTTTTCCCAAGCAAGTAATTTAGTTTTTCTTTATGAAAATGATAGGTAATTTTGGAACAGAAGTTTAAAAGTAATATACTTCATGAATGGCTATTCTATCTTATAAATAAGGGTTTTTAGTATTAGAAATTAAACATATAAATTTTACAAGGCCTTAAAATATGTTAATGCTTTCAATATTCTGTCAGAAGTATAGTTGGAGGGTGGGCCAAAAATCTATAGTTATTTAAAAGTACCATTCATGTTTCAGATACAGTTCTCAAGAAGTAAATTTAAATCTTCTACAGACAGTGCCAGCTGTTACACAGAGGACATTTCTGAGAACATTTCCTATTCAGAATATAAGGTCATAGGGTTAATTATTTGAGGGTCATTATATCAAAGTGCCTGTGATCAGATTTATACAATCTTCAGTTATTTGCTTCCATTACATAGTTTGTCTCGCCCCAGTTCCACTTACGAGTCTGAAATGAAGACAGAGAAGATTTTATGGTTTCCACTGAAACACATTACATTTTCTACCTCCAACATTTTTCTCCCAAATTTATCCAGTTTATCATATCTTGCTGATTTCAACTCACTTGTCTTTACGCAATTTTGACAATGCATTTTCCTTTTCTGCTCTCCTAAACTGTTTGCTGGAATGAGTGAATTTTTGTCTAGGTTATAAAACAGTATCAATCAAATTACTTAAAATGAACAATTAGAGCTTCCCCATGCATCTAAACCCAGCCATCTTTGCTACAAGATTTTAAATTAAAACTAAATAAACAAAAATACATTTTGTTTTTATATGCATATAATAGTTCAGATTGCTTTTATTTTAGTATCTTTACTGGCAAGAACAAACAGGAAGAAGGTAAAATTCAAATTAGACAAATTTGGCTTTATTTTTAAATTCTGAAAACCAATGGCTATATTTCATATGCTTCCCTGCAGTACCAGCTTCTCATTCAGTTAGGTAAGAATTATGAACACAGTCTTTCCACTTGACTTTAGGCAAAAGTGAAACTTATCACTGCAGAATGAAAGCAATTAAGAGAATCATTCTATTTCTCTGCTTTGTAGATTTTGGAGGAAACATGTTTCATTAATATAGCTGGAAGGTCTTCATGACCCACATTGTCTATTTGAAAAATAGACAAATCTTGCTTGTGCTAAGTTATTTAGATTTCAGGGTTTATCTGTGGCAGAAGTTAGGATTAATTATGCTGACAAATGCAGACATTAATACCATAACAACAACAGCGAAAGACCCCTAAAATATGGTTACATCTATGTAATCAACTACAGGAAATGATTAACTGGGATCAGAAGCCAAAAAACTGCCAATTCAATGTATGTTAATAGCAAAATATCATCCTGTGATTACTTGGCTGGCAAATATGAGCCTACCAATTTATGGCTATAGGGGAAGAAGGTGAAAGGCGGAATATTGATTTTGTGTGCTAGTTGTATTTGACTATATTTGGCAGATTACCCTATGGAAAAAAGAGCTTCAGAAAGTAACCAGTTTGCAAGCAAAACAAGCGAACAGAGAGTTCCAAAATCAAAGACTTGAACATTTGCAAAAGCTGACTGGTACAAAATTGCAAGTAATAAAACATTAAAGCTTTGAGAAAAAGGTCTCAACTTCAGAGTTGAAAGTGATGACTCGCAATTAAAGTATGTGAACTTCCCTTTATTCTTTGTAGCTTCAGAGCAACTTCCAGTAAATTTCTAGAGTGAGTTATGGGAAGAAAATAAGAAAAGAAAAAATAAGACAGGATTGCTACATCTGCTCCCCAATAATTTTGAGTATGATTACTGGCAGATGGAAGCTGGGCCAGCACTTGGAAGGCTGAGGCAAGAGGACTGCTGCAAGTTGAAGTCCAGACAGGACTACATAGCAAATTGAAGGCTAGCCTGAATTACATAGCTAGATCCTGCTTCAAAAATCAAAAATCAAAAATCAAAACAAACAAACAAACAAACAAATAAATAAATAAAATAACCGGTACATGGAATTGACAGAAGAAACTGGATCAAATGTTTCATGATAGGGAAGGGGGGCAAAATGATCTTTGGTAACATATGACAATGATTTTGTACCTACAAGATTTTTCATTTGTTATATTTTACTTATTTCTCTGTATTCCCATTTTTCTAAATTGGTTGGTTCCATATGTACAGTTATGGTATGGGAAAGGTATTATCGGAGGATCTCAGTATAAATTACTTTTGGTGATTCAAGACTTGAGTACATACTGGAGTTTCTTATCTTCAGCACTAAGAAATACAAAGAAGGAGCTTTATATATCCAAGGAAGGTAATAATAAAAAATTAAGAAAGAAAATCCATTGTAGACAGAAGAACTACTCAGAGAGGACAGATTCAGACAAATTTGGGGAGCACTTCTGGACTGTAGAACATATCCTGTGTATATAGCCTATGTTTTCCCCATTAGTACTTGACTTTCCGTATTTCAGCTTTACATATTCAATATGTATATGGACGTATGGGGTAAAAAGCAGATGGCTTGTCTTTTAATTTATGTCTCTGTATAAAACATTATTCAAAACTAACTGAAAACCAGTGTACACATCCACTGATCCTTCTGTTGATACGATATCATTTGTATGCTTTCCAAGTGTGTTTTCTACTTGGGAAAAGGGATCAAAAGATCTTTGGTGATCTGTGGCATTGATTTTGTGATTATAAATATTTTGCCTGTTTCTTTCCATTTCCCAGCTTAAATATGGTTGAGTCAGTATGATTTAGGTCCACTCAGTAGATTATGACTTGAAATGAGTGTGTCACTTCTGAATCATGATCATTTACACACTCATTTTCTCACAGATACAAGCAAAGTTTTCTAGAGGTTTCATAATATACGATGATGGCATCACTCTGTTATTTGCATAGGTTGAGTTTATCTGTACCAAGTGGACATTTGAAAACCATCTTAATTTATAATATAGTATATATCAATAGATAAAATTCACACAGAAATTCAATTGTTAAAATTTATGAATAGATCCCAGCACCAAGAAGTTGAGAACTGCTGGCCAGTCTACTCTGAATACAGAATGAACTCTGCTTTCATGAAATTTATATTTCAGAACAAAGAATGTAAAAAGCAGAGTAATTTCAACAGGTTCCAAGTGGTCTGAGTAAACCATGGAAATGTGATAGAGAAGGGAAGGATAATGGGGTATAATTCCCTCTATATGGCAAAACTTTCTCTATATATGACTACTGCTTCACACAGTTAAAGACCATATATAAAGAAATAACATTAATGTCATGGTGAAATGAATAGATTCATTATAGGGAAAACTAAGTCAGGCAAAGGAAACAAAACAAATCACAACTTGAAACAAGAACCTGGAATACAGTAAGCAAAGAATGACAGGTTTGGATAAATTTTTCAGAAACTTGTAAACCAAAGTAATCTATCAGAAGTTGAGCCTACACTTTTCAACTCTTTTAAATTCATACATATTGATATTTTCTTAAAATATGAAACTTTCATCTATAGTCACAAAAAAGAAATTACATTTAAAGCTCCTAACATAAATACATTTAAAACAAAATTGTTATTCAAATCAGTAAGAAAAAAATAACTGGTCATGTGCAGAATAACCTCAGTGAGATTAATAACTGCATGATGATCAGAAATAAGCACGAATGGTAGTGGAATACCATATTCAACATACGAAAGGAAAAAAGCAAAATAAAAATCAAGAATACTAAGCACAGTAAAATTATTTTTCAGAAATGAATAATGACATTTCCAGATAATGAAAGAAAAAAGACATCAGTGCAAAGAGATGTGCTTTAGAATAATAGAAAAAAAAAAAAAAGAAAGTGACATGAAACAGTATTTCAAATCTGCCAAAAAAAGAAAAAAATACAAATAGGGAAATGAAGGGAGCAATTACACAAGGCAGTATACTTGCATATTCTCCTTTCTTCTTTATACTGACTTTAAAGGAACTAAATGAAACAAAATAGACACCTAATCATATTATTGAATCTGTATTATAAGAACATAGTATTCTTAGTAATTAACCTCATAGGGTGGAAGATAGAATATGCCTTTATTAAAATAAGGTGATGATACAAAATCATTATTCAAATCCACAGAAAAAAACAGAATCAGAAATAGTAGGAAGGTTAATATACGAACTCTATGATATATATTTGTTTTTGTTTTTATCAGATGTTCTAGAGTAGTGGTTATAGGTCTGGGGATAAAGTTCGGTGGCCCAGAGCCTGCCTGGCAAGCACAAGATCCTGAGTCTGATTTCCGGTACAAAAAAAAAATAGAGTAGTGGTTAGAAAAACATATATTTTTGTTTTTTAACATATATATGTAAAAGTTATACATAGTTATATAGACATTATGTACGGTTATATATATAATATTTTATATGCATGTTACACATAGCTTAATATAATGTATACATGCATTATATATTCTGTATATATGTATATATATATATGAACAAAAGTAGCTAATAGCTTAAAGCTTCTATATTTTATTAGAATTATTTTAGTATAAGTCTACAAGTGATTTGGAAGGTTAAAATGTGAATTTATCTCAAGTCTTGAGTAACCACTGAGAAAATATCAACCTACAGTTAAACATTAAAGAATTTAAATGGTGCCAGAGTAAAAAGGTACTTACTATAAAATGATAGCAATAAAAGAGGACATAAGAGAAAAGACATGAAACATACAGGAAACAAGAAAATTTATTGGTTAAATCCAATTATATAAAAATAAAAATTAATTATAAATTGATACATGGTCTCATCAAAATGCAAAGACTAACATATTAGATTTAAAAATACAACATTCATGTGAATATTTTCTAAAGCAAACAATTTAGATGCAAAATATTGTATTAATTGAAAGTAAAATGTTAGAAAAATTTGAGGCAACAATAATCATGAGAGAACTGGAGCAGTTATGTTAACAACAAGCTAATATATTTTAAAATAAAAAGAAGGACACTTTCCAATAATAAGAACCAACACTTTAGGTGTATATAACACATATAAACACATATTCACTTAAAGTTAGAAAAGGCAAAATGACAGGAGGCAAAATATGACAGAACTGATGGGATAGAGAATACAACCATAATAATTAAAGATTTCTTTTATTCTACCTCTTTTAACAGATTATACAATTGGGCTAAAAGATCTGTCAGCAACTAAAAGGCTTGACCAATACTTTTAAAAAAGCTGAGACTAGCAAATTACCCCACAAAAGTGGAATACACATTCTTCTCAAATGTACATAATCTATTTTGTAAAATAGAGCATAGAACAAATATGAGATAAGACTCAATGAAGTTTAAAAGGCTGATAACATATAAAGCAGGTTCTCACCACAATGCAGTTAAAATAGAAATCAGTAACAGAAAGAATATTGGAAATTCACAAATATGTGGAAATGAACCAACAACTACTGAAATATCCAATAAATAGAGATGTTGCAGTTAAAATATTTTAGACTATAAAGCATAAATACGAAATAAATACGAAACAAGCAAAGAAAGCAAGAAAGAATTGAAATAATTTCTTACATCCTGTTGGATCATAGTGACATGAAACTAGAAATCAGCAAAAGAAACCACAATTTAAATATCCAGTAAGCTGGTGTTATTTGTAGGAAAATGAGTGGATCTTGAAGCCATAGTGATAAGAAAATAAGTCAGATATGGAGGGTTAAATCCTGCCTTTTTTCTCCCATATGGAAAACGGGAAATATGAACAAATTGAAGAATAAAATAAAGGAGAGATGGTAGGATACAGAGGGAGACATTTTGAATATAGGGATAGCGATTGTGGTAAGGAAGGAGAAAGAAGGGTTGGGGTGAAAGGGAATTGAAAATTATCAAGGTACATCAATCGATCAGTTGATCAATAGATAGATAGGCAGACAGGTGTATTCCCCAAAGCAAATGTAGCTATTATATATTACAAACATATACCAGTAGGAAGGAAAACAGTGAGATAGAAATAAAAGAAAAAAAATACCTTGTGGGCTCCACTAAAGCATTGTGAAGAAGGAAATTTTTATATCTGTAAACTCCTATATTTAAAGTGAAGAAACATTTAAAATAGATAACTTAATCTTCATATTTAAGAACTAGTAAAAGTAGAGGAATTTAAGCATAATATAAGCATACAATGGATAGTAAAGGTCACAGCAGAAATGAATGAAAGAGTAAATTAAATAATACTTTGTAGAGAAAATCACCATGACTAAGTTTGTTTTTTGAAAGGTTGACTCAGTTGATGATCTTTAGATTGTGTGTATAAAAGAGAGTGACAGAAAGAATACGCAAATTTCTAGAATCATAAAAGAGGGGGCATTACTGCTAAATCTTTTGAAATACACTATAATGGGAGACCAAGAACAATATGACAAAGAATTAAATGTTAGATGAACAGAAAAAATGCATAAAAAATAAGCAAACTACTGAAATTGATTTCAGTAGAAATAGAAAGTCTGAATAACCATATTAACAAATAAGTAAATTAATTAGATACTTTTTCACCAAAAAAAAAAATGCCCAGGCTCATGTGCTATATTAGTTTCCTTTAACTGCTATAAAAATTACTGCAAACATGATATAAAACAGAAAATTATTCTATCATGTTTCTGGAAACTATTAATTCAAAGTAACTCTCATTGGTCTGAAATAAAGATGTCCACATGATTACATTCCTGCAAAGTTCAGTAAGTCTGTTCATTGCCTTTTTGAGTTTCTGATCGCTGCCGCTGTTTCTACTGATGCTTGAAATTTCATCACTTCTCCACTTACAGTTTCCCACTACCTTCTCTTCCGTGTGTGCATATAAACTCCCTCTACTTTTTATAAAAATAGGAACTTTTATAATAGATTTTAGGATAGTTTCAGGTAATTCAGGATTATGTTATTTCAAGAATAGTAATCACATTTAAAAGGATGCTATTTCCAAAGTAGGTAACATTTATAGATTCCAGTGATTAGAATCATATTTCTGGAGATCATCATTTAACTAACTATAGATGGACTCACTGGTGAGTTATACCAAACACTTAAATAATTTTACTTATTTTTTACAAACATTTTTAAAAAGAGAAGAAAGAGAATGACAATGAGGGAACACTTGGCAACACATTCTATGACAACAATATCACCCTAATGCCAAAATCACACAACGAAAGAAATCTAATGTCTACCAGCCCTTGTGAGCTTCCACACAAAAATCCTCAACGATGCTACTGGTGATCTGAATCTTGTAATGAAGTAAAAAATTAAGCTGGGCCTGGTGACACATGTCTGTAATCCCAGCACTCAGAAGGCTAAGGCAGAAGGCTCATTGTGAGTTTGAGACCAGCCTGCGATACGTAAGTGAGTTTAAGGCTAGCCTGAACTACACAGTGAGACCCTGCCTCCAAAATTAAATAAATAATTAAATAAATAGGTAAATAAATCAAATAAATAAGGTAAAGAATTTTAAGTTATAATTAAGTTAAATGTATCCAGAAATGCAAGGTCAATTTACCATAAAAAATTAATGTAACATTCCACATTAAATGGATGGGAAAAATACACGACTATCTCAATAGATGCAGAAAAAATTGATGATGATAAATCCAAGTGTCTTTTCACGATCAACAGACTCAGAATAGAAAAAAATATTTCATTCTGACAGAAAGCATCCAACAACAACAATAAAAAAAATCTGCAGCATGATACTGAGAGACCGAGTGCTTTCTATGGATACTAACCCAACAGGAATACTCATTTATGTTAATTCTATTAATAATTATACTGGAGATTCTGATAGTGCACTTAAGCAAGAAAAGAAAGAAAATATATCCTAATTGCTA
>RJWT010033640.1:0-13826 GCA_004365215.1 Cuniculus paca
CTCCTGCCTTTCCTTGAAGGAACACCGCAATTCCAGGGGTCAAACCACTGGCCCTCACTGTGGAAGGCACACATCCTGGATGAACTTAGGTCTGGCTTTGAGCACAGCGCCATGGCCACACCAGGAGCTCGTCCCCACTGGCCCCGACTTGCATTCTCAGCTGCACCCATTTCAGTGTCACGGTCACTTCATTCCACTGGTCACTGGTGAAAGCAGACTTCACCACAGCCTAGCATATGGGGACAGCCCAAGAGATGGCGCTGAGGGTTTCTGTTGCATGTGCATTGGCTGACTGGTGACACTTTCAGGGCCCAGCCGACATCTATGGTTACTTTTATTAGCTCAATAAAAACCTTAGTAAAAGTCAAAGGAATAATTTTATGTTATAGTTCAATCACCTAAAGACAAAGACCTTAGGTATATCCCCATTGATGAATCATATACCCCATGATAAAGACAGAGTTGGCTCACAGGCACACAGCCGTTTGTAGAGGTCATGTTTCAGCAAAGTTTCTAGAAACCAAGGTTGGTCTCCCTAAGTACAATTCCCAACAAACTCTTATGGATTCTATCGTTCCCATCTGTGTACTTCCGCCAGAATGTACTATACATACAGTCTTGGCCTTGTCTCCTAGTAGAGTAGCTGGGGTATACATATCCCCACCTAATTGATGGAAAACTTGGTGATGTGGCTCAATTTGGCTGATGATATTTTAGCAAATGTTATATGAACTAAGATTCCAAATATGTTAGCAGGACTAGGCACAGTTTCTTGTCCCTCTGCCACCTAGATGAGAAGAACATCATGTTCTGGGAAGCCACGGGCCCTGGGATGAGAGACACGTAGAACAGATCCTAACTGGAACTGGAGCCACAGCAGTAAGCAGACCCATCCTGGCCAACCGGCAGAGAAATAAGTATTTGTTATTGGGAGTCGCTGAGACTTGGGAGCTGTGTGTTAACACTGTCATTACAGAACATTGGCTAATATATCTGAACATTATTTTCTTTCCTGAATTCAGTTTTGAGCTAGGTTTATAAATTCTCCAATCCTTTCAATAAAAGACACATCTAAACAAATGTAATGGAACTACCTCTCCCTCATCTCAATAAACATAAAGGTTTTTGGGGGGTAGATTTGTGTGTCTTTTGGAAGCATTCCCATTGGTGGTTTATAAAGAAAAAGCCAAAAAACTTATTTGAACCACTCTTATTTTTTCTCCAAGCATAAACAGCTTTTTCAGTTGCATAACTCAGTCCCAAGGTGATGCTTGACATGGATTTGGAGATGCAGTCTGGGTTCAGCTGCTGTAGGTAGCGCTATGAATGCAGAGATGTGGTACAACATTTTAAATGCCTTTTTGGGATGTAGAAAGGACTGTTTGAAGGGTCTTATGCAATTCTTCATTTTCCTTAACCTTGCTCTTTCCATACCACGTTTGCCTGTCTGTTGGCAGCCTTGAATATCCACATCTCGTGCCCACGTGGAGCATAGTTGGGCACTGGTCCTGGGACAGCACTCACTGGGCAGAGGCTATATGCTGACCGCCTCTGGGCTCTGCCAGCAGGTGGGGCTATAGAGTTAATTGTGCCGCTGCAGGGTCCATCGGCCCTCACTGATCACCCAATGGCTATCTTGCCGTAGCCACTGGTGTGTTGGCCCAACCTTGTTGGACCACTGTGGAAACCCTGTATTTGGCATTTGACTGCCTACTTGCATGAGTCAACATGATTGGAACTCTTCCTCCCCACTTTTCCTCTTCTTTCTGGGAGAGGGACAGTTTTCTCTGCATCTACAGAGAAGTTAATCCACTGTGCCAGATTAGCATCACTGGGGAACCCATGCAACTGAGTCCTAGCATCACCTCAGCGGGTCACCTCAGATCGCGTGTGAGGTTCCCTTCATGTCATACTAGACCCCGTATACCTAAGGCGGGTCTGTTGGCCTGCTTGTGAAGATCCTGTCCACAGAGAACTTTTTCCTGTTGGAAGTCAGCTCTTCTGCATGCTGCAGTCTCTCCTCTAGGTCATGGCTCCCTCCTCTCACCACAGACCAGTTGCTGACATTTCTCCTGATGCATATTTATGACTTCTGTTTCCTCATCTACTTCTAATAGAAAACCCCCTCATGTGTTAGTCTGTGTGGCTTCACTAACCAACCACCACACAATGTAGCTTATACAACAAACGTGTTCACGGTGCTGGGGGTTAGAAGCTTAAGATCAAAGTGTCAGCAGATTCTGTGTCTTCTAAAGCTTCTTTTCTTGGTTCACAGATGGCGCTTTCCCAGTGTCTTCACATGGTCGCCATGGTCCATGGTCTAATGTCCTCTGCCTAGAAGGCACTGGCCATCATGGGTTAGGGTCCACCCGAGTGACTTCATATTAACTTAACTTCCTCCATAAAGGTCCTATCTCTAAACACAGTCACATTTTGAAACAGTGCTAGGGGTTAGGACTTCAACGTAAGAACTTTTGGGAACACAATTTCGTCCATAACATTGAATTTTCCAAATAAAAATCATTTTTACTTTTAATATTTGATTGAATCAGACGTAGAAGACTTTTACTTGAACTTCAGATACTCATCATGTGACCCGTAGTTTAACCCTCAACTCTAAGATGCTGAATAAGGAGAGGGAATCTAATTATTTAAATTACCAGGGACGGATGTAGTTTCCTGGATATTTATTCTGGAAAATTTTCAGGGTGATTATAGTTGGATTATCATGGCATAGAAATAGATAGGCAAAATTATCCAGTAAGTTGTGATTTAGATTGTGTGTAGTATCCATTGCTAGGTAACTCAGAAATGGATGGAGAAGGAACAGTGTGTAATAAATGGAGTGTTACTAGACAGAGTCTCTTAGTAGCAGCATTATTTGAGAGGTAATCAGTCCAAGCTTTCCACTCTCTCCAAGCCTCAGACATCTTCATGCTGTGCGTGTGAATCTTCAAGACATGAATTTCCTTCCCCATCCAACCTTCCCTTCAGCTGTATATTTATCCCATCCACATCCATTCCTCCACATTTACTTGGAATCCACTTCTTCACATGCCCCTTATGCCTCAGTCTATTATTCACTCTCTTCCAAATTCTCATGCTGTTGCACTTCTTATTTTCCTACCCATTTTTTCTATACGATCAAGTCTTTCATACAAATTGGTTTTGCTGCTTAAAAACACCTGCACCAAATCCAGTGATGTAAAACAAAAGCATGCATTCACTTCCCAAATCTGTGAGGGTGGGGATTTGGGCTGGGATCAGCTGAACAGTTCTTCTTATACCAGATGGGCTCACTCACTTGAATCTCATGATAGGGGAAATACATCCTCATCTGTGTTGTCTCACCTTATTACCATTTGGTTGAAAGTCCTCACTGTCACCCACAAAAACTGATTCTATTAAGAGCGTAGTTACCTTCTTACTTGCTAAAACCAATGGAAGGTTTTACAGAACCTTGATTGTGCACAGCATTCAATGCTGATGATAAACACAGTCTTCTTGAAACGTTTCTTCCTTGTTGGTTTCTAAGAATTCTTTGCTTCTCAGTTTTTATTAAATCTCTCTGACTTACACTATTACTTCCTTCCCCTAAATGCTAATACTCTCTACAGCTCCACACTTGGAAGTGGTCTCGCTGTCCTATCTCCCAGCAGTGTCTGCAGTCCGGTGGTGGCAGTAGCCAGCTCTCCTCTCTGAAGCGGGAAAGTTGAGAGTACTTGGAGAGTGCAGGTGTTACTGTGAGGACTAGTGGAAAAATCAGGCCTGATTTCAAACAGTTTACTGAACCATAATTTAGGGGGAGGCAGCAAGATAACTTGGGAAAGGGAATAGAAGAAAGGGATCACTTAGTGAAACGGGATGATGGGAGATAGGTCTTACATATCCTGAGGACACTCTTGTGGCTCCTACCTCACCCACACATAGTTCATTCTGACCAATGAGCCTCCTCCTGTAGGAGCTCCCTGAAGGGGAGGACAGTTAGATTTGGGCATGTTGCTTTGGAGAGACACAGAGGGGCAGTGTAAGAAACCACACTGGAGGGCTAGGGATATAGCTCAGCAGGGTAAGTGCCTGCCTGGCAAGTGCAAGGTCCTGAGTTTAATACCCTGAAAAAAAGAAAAGAAAAGAAAAGAAAAAAAAAAAAAAGCACACGAGAGAGAGACAGACTGACACAGAGAGATTGATTGGTAGGCCCAAGTTTTTATTTTGGTCTAGAGCGTCAGAGTGTTATCCGAGCAGCTTTCCTGCATGGATTTCAATTAGTGGGCTTAAGGTGATATTGCTTGAGTTTCAGGAGGTCACAGAGGGACTTCGAGGTCATCACAGTGGCCCAGCAGTGTAGTGCTCATGTGATCAGGAGTCAGTGGGGTGAGTCTAGGAGGCTGCATGTAGCTGTCCACAAAGTGTGGTCACTAGGAGACACGGCAGGACACAGGAGATGTCTGAATGACCACACTAAGGACCTAGGAGGGTCAGAGAGCCAGAGATGGTGTCTGTGTGCCTCAGTCCTGCTTTTGGTCGTGAGAAAGTCCAATTTAGGTTCAAAATGGAAGCTGTGGCAACATAAGATTATAAAACTTTGCTCCAGCGATGTGCCATTGTCACTGGACGTCTGGGTTGCTGGTGATGTCTGTTGTGTCTGCATGGTGTTGGGTGTCTCAGTCTTGCATCCTCCTCAAGAAGATCTGCACAGTGATCCACAGGGAGGGAATTCAGAGCCAATCAGCAGAGAGAGGTCGATGGGAAGCCCGGTCTTAGCTAAAATGAACACCCCAGCCTTGCCACTAGAGGGAGGGCTGAGACTGCAATGTAAATATATGTAAATGAAGCCTAATTGGGTCAGAGGCTGTCTGACAGAGTGGCTAGGTATGGGGCCTGAGGCCCCTAGACTTATATAACTGTGCAGGTGGGGCGCCTGGAGGACTCTCCACTAGCCTGTTCAGGAAATAATGAAACCACATGTTCAGGAAACCAGAGCAGAGCTTTTTCTCCGAGGTTCAGCTGCCACCTTCCCAGCTCCAGCTCACCTCTGGCCACCAACGCTCCCAGGTGGTCTGTGAATGGCAAGGATAGGCCTCATCGCACACAGCAGCCATTCATAGACTTGTTCTGCACTGTCAGAAGGTTCAGTTTTCTGTAAAAGACTGGAGATCAATCTGTTCAAAACACATTTACAAAACATTCGCTATGTTCTGAGCTCTGCTGTAAGCACCTGGGAGGTGCAGAGAGCAGGATGTGTGGGGAGTGAAGGCATGTGTTACAGTGGGAAGGCTGATCAGGCTTGGCTCACTGAGAAGGCAACACTTAACAGATAGTGACAGGAGCCCAGGAATGTGGCAAAGAAGAGCCCTGCAGCTGGAGGGAAGAGCCACTGCCGACTGCTGAGGCCTGAGGCCTGACCAAGGGCACAGTGACACCGCAGAGAGTTATCACAGGAAAGCATCTGAAGTCCTCCTGTGTCCCAGCAAGCTCCATACCACGCGAGCTGGTGTGGGCTTGAGAGAGATGGAGGCTGTCATCTGGAGGCCGCGGCAGTGCAGGCTGAGCACCCAGGGACCCAGCAAGATGAAAGCTGCAGGTGTGAACAGGACAGAGCCCAGGGCCCTGGCTGGGGGCCAGACTTCCCTTCAGAGCACGGGATGGCAGCAAGCCCCTTCCTTCCTGGACTTCAGCTGCCTTAAGAGAGAAGGGGATGGAGGGGCTTGGATTTAACTATTTGCCCCAGGAGACTGAATTTTAAACTAAAGAGAAACAGATCCCACAAATTAGAAACATCGTGTTTGTTTGCTTTGTTATTTCCCAACAAAAATTCTAGCTGGTATGGCTACGATTTAAACTGAGGTTCATTTTGAGTCACATAAGAAATACTGTACTTGTAATGTGAATGCTTTATAAATGAAGAGAAACCAGGAGTTTATGGAAAAAATAGTTATTCCAACTTTGAATCTTTTGAAGGTCGCACATCAGCTTGTGGACAGTATAATACTCGTACAACCATCTGCTATTTATCAAATCTTTATTGGGTACCTCCCAGGCATAAACAGTCTGTCTTCGATTACAAGTGAATTAGAAAGCTTTGCAAGACACTAACCCTGTCCTCAAGAGGCAGATACTGCTGAACATAAAAATTCTTGGTTTTGGCAGTATTTTAAGTAGGCTTTGAAAACTTGCTTCCTAAAGCACAGGGACACATTTGAAGGTGAGCATTTATATTTTGGAGTTGTTTTAAGCTTAAAGAAAAATTGAGTGAAAAGTACAGAGATTTCCCATAAACTCTCTCACTAAAATCCCGATTTCCCCATCAGTTCTTACAGCTGATGAACTAGTATTGGTGCATTATCCTCAAGCCCATAGTTTTAATTGGGTTATTCGACAAATGCATACTGACTTGTATCCCATCACGGTTCCATGCAGAGACTTCTCTGCTCAAAAAACGCCCCACCTTGTCCTGTTCATCCTTCTTTTCCTCCCAACCCACTGACAGCTATGTTTACCTTTTCCAGGCTGTCACACATTTGGAACTGTATATAATAAGAAGCTGTTTCAGATTAGCTTCTGTCATTCAACAGTGGGCATTTAGGTTTTCTCCATGGATTCTTATAGTTTGGTAGCTCATTTTCTTTTATCTTTCGAATAATATTCTAAACATAGTTTGTATATTCCTCCACCTATTGAAGGACCTTTTGGTTGCTTTGATAACTATTTTTTGATTTAGTTTTTCTTCTGTTTTGTGATCAAATCTTTATTTTTCTTCTGAATTTGGTTTTACGTGTTAACTAGAAAAGCACTATTGTAACGTATTAGAATTTATTTGACTGTAAATGACAGAACACAAATTGAGTTAATTTAATCAAATTGGTGAATTTGTTTTCTAAGGCTACCGTGATGATACATGGAGCCAAAAGACAAACTTGAGTCTTGGGAAAAAGTGGAATTTGATTCAGGACATCTCCATTATGAAAGCAGATCGTGTGTGTACGTGCGTGCATGTGTGTGTGTTTATGTATATATAAACATAAATTCGCATATGTGTATCTATCAATTTATATATATCTACTTCTACATATGTAACTGATTCTTTTCACATTGGTTTTTAAAAATTCCATAACTTTAGCTAATGAAGGAAACTAGCCTGATTTTCTCTTTTGACATCAAATCCAGATTTCTATGAAGAAACAACAAGCAGAATTCATATTTTAAACACAAAATGACTAGACCTATACACGTTGTCTCTAAGGTGTTGAAAAGGAAGAAGATTAAAAGAGCTAAACTTTTTAGTGGCTGTGTTTTATTGTTGCTTTTATAAATTTTACGAAGTACTGTGGGTATATATTCTAGTCACGAAGTAAGATACTGAAATTTAGATCTCTAGGCTTTAGAATGGCTTCTATGGCAGGAAGCAACTATTCAGTGCATTCTGGGCTCTGGGCTGAGAGCACAGTGCCTGTTCTTCCCTTACTTGATTAAAACCGAAGGGAAGAGACTGCTCCATGTGTTCTGCTTCCCGAGGATACCAGTCTTGCTTCTCCGCATTCAGTTTATGAACCTGTCATTGCAGTCATTTTGGAATGAATGAAACCGAAGAACTGGCTTGCCCTGCACCTCAAATCATCAGCACCTTTCGCTGGTGGATTAATTTAGCAGGCATGGCCAGAAGTATCAATGACAAAGACCATAAATATGCTGCCGTTTTGTGTTTCAGTATAGAAAGGTGGAAATGCCAATAGTCAGGCAGAGATGATGTAACACTAGCTACTTGTTCATTTACTATGAGTTATCCATTAATTCTACCAGCATTTACAGAGTGCTTCATTTGAGTCTCTGAATCTTTTGCCTGTTGGAACTCCCTCAGGAATGGCCCTGCCTTGTGTCATATATGTCTTCGTGCCCCTAATACATAGCTTGTGCTTGCTTCAGAGTAAGGATGCAATCAATACACATAGAACTGAGCTGAATTGGGCTGTCTGGTTCTGGCAGAGGGTGATAGAAAGGTCCGGTACTCAATAACAACACCATGCTCCTCCTTCTAACTGCCTAGTTCAACACTCAACAGCAATACGCTCCTTTTAACTGACTAGTCGCATATGCTGAGTATTTTCACAGTATATTTAGAGCTCATAAGAATCCTGGAACAAAGGGAGTGCTATAGGGAGAGACTAAGTCTGAAGGAATGGTAAGCAACTTGTCCAGAGATACCTGGCTACAAGTGTCATCATTTGGATTCAAAGCCACACTCTCAATTTTGTGTTTAAAATGCGTTGATTGCTCACGGGTAAACTTGTCTAGCTTGTTTATATTTTCTATGCAAAGCACCTCCTCTTCCTTTGTATAGTATCAAAAATAATGCTGTCGATTTTCAATAATGCATTCGGACTGTTTTCTCCGTTAGGATTATGGAACTCATTAAAATGTCCGTGCCGGCTCATTTGTGAGCTGCAGCAGCCCTTTCAGCGTCAGGGCCAGGGCTGTGGATGCACAGCCTCGTCTTCTGAGGTAAAAGCCCTGTGGTGTGGATCCCATGCCCTTGTCTTTGCTACTGGCACACTTTGGTCGCCAGAGCTGCAGTGTACTACGGACTCATCACTCTCTACAGTATCACTGTGATTCCTATAACCATCAGCTTTCAGACTTTGGGAATCCTTCCCACTCAGCATGAGATTCTAAGAACTCAAACAGCTAAACCTAAAAAAGCTATATTTAATATGATTATACATAAATTCAAGATTCAAGGTAGATATGTCATAGTTTTTACACATACTCTTGTAGAAAAATATTTAGCAAAATGGTAGCATGTTTACAAATGTGATTTGCAATTGAGGTAGACTGTTTTACACAAGAAGGGTTGTGGATCAGTTCTTCCTACAGGCAGGAAGAACCAGAGGCACTCTGGTTGGATTCATGGGGTCTCACACAGCCTCTTTTGCCAAAGCCTCTCTTTATCGCTCAATAATTGAGCATTAACAGGACCTTGGTGCTGAGTAATTATTTCTTTTGTTTCCTTCAGTCACCACACATTCAGCAATAATGGATTTTCTTAATAGAGAAAACTAAAGCTAAATTTATCTCCAAACTGTTGCCCAAAGTGTGTTGAAAAAGGAGAGCTTAAATGAGGTAACAGAAAGCAATAAAATATCCTTTTAATAGTTCAGTGTCCTGGAAATGAAAATCTCCAGACATCAATATTTCTTAAATGGCATTCAAAACACCACTAAGTCTGCTAAATAAAGGTCACGCTTTTTGCATTTAATATGCAATTCATCATATCAAGAGATTTAGGAGTAATATTCATTTTTGGAAAACTAAGTTTTTCTGCATCTTAATTCTTACTTGTCTTGCTGAAGGATTTTGAAGTGTTCACATCTTTAACCTAACGAGACACTGCATTCGTCATGCAGTTATCAAATTACCACGTGAAGATTTGAGAGGTGGGATAAATGAGTGTGAAGGAAATTTCAAACGAGATTTCATTGCAATTATTTATTCCACATTAATATTTGAGATGGGTTAAATGTTTTCTAAAAGGAAACAGAAAATTTATTACAAGTGGAAGCTTCTTTTGAACCAAAATGTAAAGAGACAAAGTTAAAGGCATGGTGGTCTCAAATACACTAGGGATGAATTGAGGAAGTTTAATTAGAAGAAACAATAGCCAAATAAGTTTCCTCTACAGTTATGTCTATATTTCAGGCTTTAACAAGAAAAGTGAACATGTGAAGGGTCAGAACGGACTAAAACTATATTTTTCCAAGTGCAAAAACTTTTTCATTCTAGAACAATCTTTCTGGAATCTATCCTTGTATCACATGTACTATAGAAGGAGTTCATTTTTTAATCACTTTGGGAAATTTTTAAACTAAGAGAAATTACAACATTAGTCACATCTCTAACATTTGCCAATGCCTTCTTGAGCCCCCTTGATCATGTCCTCTACCTGCCACCATCCACATGACCACCCTTAAAATCTCTTTTCTGTTTGTGTCCCTGGCATCAGGGTTAAGATATTTATAGTCTAAGTTGAAAATATCCCCAGGAAACAGACTTAATAGATAGCATTTTCATATTTGGAATCATACTGCTGCCCTGAAAAAAGCGGACATTAATGTACTGCTCCATAAATACTTGATTCTAATTACTGTTCCTTACATAAAAACGGAAAACCACTCCACGTTCTCATGAACCCAGCCTCCGAATCAAGGCATGGTCACCATGGTCGAGTATCCGCTTACTTTATTGAATAATCCTGCTAACTGTAGCATGTCGAGATATTGCTGAACCTCTTCCAAGTGGGCAGAAGCCAAGCATTTTTCCTATGAAGCATCCTAAGCATTTGGAACCCGAAGCAGTTGTATATCCATTGCTTATTTCTCCATTCAGAAATCAGGCATTGAGCGTTCCAGGCACAAAAACAGACTCTGAGCTGATAGAGGCAGTGAAGAAGTCTGACATGGCTTTTTCCTCCAGGAGCCACTACCGAGGAACATGTCAGACATGATTAAGGAAAGAAGCAGCAAGTACGATAGCCATCCTGGGACCGGACACGCCCGAGATTCTAGGGCCGTGCTTCCTTCATACATGTGGCTCTGTGGGCTTTTGATTAGTAAATTCAAAAGAATAAAGGGAGCCAGAGAAAACACGGAGCAAGAAGAGAAACCTCTGAAGAATATTGCCCAGAGGTCCTTCGTTATGGGTTACTCACTCGTTAACTAAACAATTATCTATTTAACAAATTATGTGACACATACTCCACTGGATTTGCATACTAATAAACTAGAGGGACATGTTCTCTCTCATGGTGAAATTACGTCAAATAGCAAAAACAAAATCCCCAAACAAAAATAATAAGCAAATGTTTGTATATATTGTGTATCTCTAACTCTGTCTGTGTCTGTGTCTCTGTCTGTGTCTCTGTCTGTGTCTGTGTCTCTGTCTGTTTCTACATCTAATCTTTACGGTACTGGAGTACTGGTGATAGAACCTGGAGGCTCTCCATCACTAAGTGACATCCCCAGACCTTTGTAGCTTTATTTTTTTTAATTTTGAGAGAAGGTCTTTCTAAGTTGCCCATCCTTCTGCCCCAGCCCCTCTGAGTGTTGGAATTATATGTATGTGCCACTGTGCCTGGCTAGTCAGCAAAATGTTGAAAACCCAAAACTGTGATGAAGAAATCAAATAAGAGTTTTATGTTTTAGTTTGAAAACAAAATGAGGGAAGGGGTTTGTTTAATTTTTGCATGGATCGTGCCTATAGCCACAGGCACGAGACTGGGCACATGGGAAATGTATTCAAACGTCTGTTGAAGAAAGCCAGTAATATCAGAAGGGAACTGAAACAGAGCTGGTTTGTACATCTGTGAGGAGTTCTGTGTAGCATTTTCCTATTTCTGCTGTAACAGATTACCACTGTGTTGGTGGTTTAATTAAAGCAACATAAACTTACTGTCTTTCAGTTGTGTAGTTTGGAATTGCAGAGCGGTTCTCACTCAGCTGAGACGGTGTTATGAGCAGGGCTGACTTCCTCCTGGATGCTGTAGAGGAGAACCTGTTCTATGTCCTCCCCAGCCTCCTAGAGACCACAGTCCTTGGCCTGTGCCTCTTTCCCTCCATCATCAAAGATGTGGCTTCCTTTCTACGCTGCCACCTCTCCAGTTCTCTCTTCCAAGTCCTTTCTTCCTCTGCCATGCTTAAGGGCTCTTGTGATTACACTGGAAACCCCAGGATCGCTTCCTTATTTCAAGTCTGAATGTGTGTGCAGCTGTAAGTCCCCTCTGCCCTGTACCCAAGCATCCGCATGCTCTGGACATTAGGATGTAGACATCTTCAGGCAGCTGTTATTCTGCCTTCTACACTTTTCTCTGAGTAGTGATATTATGAAGCTAAGACCTAAAAGATGGAAGAAGCCAGTCATGTAAGGTATGTATGTGTTTTGTATGTATGAGTGCGTTCATGCATGTGTACATGCGCATCGACAGTGGGGAGCCAGCGGATGGAGCACTGAGGAGATGCGCTGTGTTGTAGCATGGGAAGGAATCTGGATTTTATTCCATTTACACTTGGAAGTGATTAGTTTCCAGCAAGAGAATGGTCTGATTTACACTGTAAGGTCATCCTTGGAGACAGTTGTAAGAAAAGGGTCCGTGTCTCTGCAGAAAGTTAGAAGTGAAGCCGTTAGAGTTCCGGAGGGAAGAGAGCTGGAAGCAGTACATGGGTCGAGGGGCTGAGGAACAGGTTTGGGTGGTCTGAAGTTCATTCCGCAGGTCAGCTGTACATCTGCTCTGGGAAGTGAAAGCTTGGTGGGGAGGAAGCGATAGAAGGAGCCTCAGCCAGGGGCAGCTTTTCATCTGTGGCCATACAGCCATAAGTAGTCTCTCCCAGACCTTCAGGCAAGCTGAGATCTTGAGCACAGGATGGTGTTGTGTCTGCCTTGGCTTCTAGATGTCACAGGAGATGAATGAGCAATTTGGAAGTGTGAGTGAAGAAGATTTTAGGTTCTCAGAAGCTAATAAGTGCATTAATTTTTGAGCGTCTGTTAGTCCAAGCTTCTAAATAAGAATATGGACATAAAAATTCCATTGTAAGAACTTTTTTTTAAATAGAAAGAAGGGAACCCGTGTTGTTCTATTTTATTAATATCCCTGAAACTCTGTTGTCACGGAAAAGGTACAGCGACACATGCCATCATTTTCTGATAATAAGAAAACATCTTGGGGAAGTAGGAACGGTATCTCTGGTGAGTTCCGACTTGCTTTGAATAACTCCAGGCTGGTAGGAATATGCAGTCGATGCTAGAGCTGTCTGACACCTGTATTTGTTTAATAAATTTTAATCATCACCATCTTTGTCCTGTATTATTCATTAAAATGCCTGCAGGTAGAGCAGTTTATCAGTGAGGGAGTGCATATGGTACTCTGTGCTGGGCTGTGACATTAAGGGATTACTACAGAGACTGAAGAATAAGAAATGCTGCCAAAACCTTCTGTTATTAAGTCATCCAAACCTATTTGCCATTCCAAGCATGGCCTGGAACAGGTGACTTGGCCAAGTCTTAGCTGCAGACAGATGCTCATTTGGATGCTGATTAAAAATCACAAACCTCTGTACCACTTTTTTGGTTATATATGTTGATAAGTTACTTGTTAAATATCTTCCCTGGATAATATATTAAACTCCTTATTGAAAAGGAATTTATTGCTATAAAAAGTTGTTTTGTATTTGTCAAAAAGAAGGTCAGAGTACAGGGCAATTTCTTGTGCTCTGATTTTAACACAGCATTATTTAAAACAAACAAAGTCAACTGTGTGCACATTTCAGATGTTTGGTGTCGAGAGATTAAATGGCATGTGAGTAGAAGGATGTGGAGTTCTACCTCTTCCTTCCTGCAAGTTCTTGCCCTCATGCACTGCCAGTATGACTCGCTGTGTGAGACAGGAGAGTGACAGTGCTCAGTTTCCTTGTGTCCTCCCAGCTCTTCTCATTTACTCAGCATTTGAAGAGGAAAGCCAGCTGCAGACAGAAAAGTGAGGACTATCCTGGGAGGCTGGTGCGTTGCTGGCCACAGCAGACAGAGTGAAAAATGCTTCAGGAGGGTGAGGAGAGCGCTTCCCTAGCTGTAGTGCAGAGTTGAGGTCTGCAGATGGAGGGAAGAATGCTTATGAAGGACCAAGTCTCTTTACACTGAGCCTGCAGGGGTTTCCATGAGCAAGAAGGGTCGAAGGCGCCATGGGCCTCAGTGCAGGCTTCATACGACCACAGGCTGTGATTGCCATGATGAGCACGTTTTCCTTCTTTTCATTTTATTTTATTTTATTTTATTTTATTTTATTT